>SJYQ01001276.1:31532-47660 GCA_006410935.1 Redunca redunca
GAGAAGAATTCAATCTGGGGCCAGAGACAAGGCTTGATCACTCAGAGCTTTTGTGTAGTAAAGTTTTATTAAAGTATAAAAGAGATAGAGAAAGCTTCTGACATAGACATCAGAAGGGGGCAGAAAGAGTGCCCCATCGCTAGTATTAGCAATGGAGTTACGTACTTTTAATTAGTTACTACAGTGAATCAAAAGAATGTCTGGTGGTTGTAAAGACCTTACTAGACCTACTCCCATAATTTACATTTTAGGATTACAGGATTAGCCAGAAGGTTTTTTTTCAGAGACTGTCCTCAAGCAGGATCAGTCAGTCAGTCAATTCAGTCGCTCAGTCATATCCGACTCTTTGCGACCCCATGAATCGCATCACACCAGGCCCCCTGTCCATTACCAACTCCTGGAGTTCACTCAGACTCACATCCATCGAGTCAGTGATACCATCCTGCCATCTCATCCTCGGTCGTCCCCTTCTCCTCCTGCCCCCAATCCCTCCCAGCATCAGAGTCTTTCCCAATGAGTCAACTCTTCGCATGAGGTGGCCAAAATACTGGAGTTTCATCTTTAGCATCATTCCTTCCAAAGAAATCCCAGGGGTGATCTCCTTCAGAATGGATTCCTTGCAGTCCAAGGGACTCTCAAGAGTCTTCTCCAATACCACAGTTCAAAAGCATCAATTCTTCGGTGCTCAGCCTTCTTCACAGTCCAACTCTCACATCCATATGTGACCACTGGAAAAACCATAGCCTTGACTAGACGGACGTTTGTTGGCAAAGTAATGTCTCTGCTTTTGAATATGCTATCTAGGTTGGTCATAACTTTTCTTCCAAGGAGTAAGCGTCTTTTAATTTCATGGCTGCAGTCACCATCTGCAGTGATTTTGGAGCCCCCCAAAATAAAGTCTGACACTTCTTCCACTGTTTCCCCATCCATTTGCCATGAAGTGATGGGACCGGATGCCATGATCTTAGTAATACATTATTGTCATATAATCCTAAGGAATGTAGAGGGGAAAAAAGTTTGTCTTTTCCTCCTCCCTGAGAATTTCACACCCCTCTCTCCTTGGGGACCCCTGGACTTCTTATCAACCTGCCTAGGAATTGACTCTCTCACTTGGTTGGTTGGTTGTTGCAGACTGCTGGTGCAGGAATTCTTTGTTCTTGCAGCTGTCCACATAGGTCAGGTCATGATGTTGTTGTAAACCTCCAACAAATGTTATTCCCTCCTCTGCTACTTTTTATCTGTATATGAATGGACTTTTAAAGATCTGCTTTGAAAATAGGCTATCCTATATATTTCAGACTATTCACAATCATTGTTAACTAAAGCAAAAGAAATAGGTCTAATGTGGAGTCAGATTTGATCTTCCCTTTTACCAATAGGAATGATGGTAGCACTGTGATCTTTTTAGAAATGCCCTTTCAGAAAGTTGGGAAACTTCCCTTTTGTTCCTAGATTGTTGAGAGTTCCTATCATGAACAAATGTTGGATTTTGTTAGATGCTTTTCTGCATCTATTGAGATAACCATGTGGTTAGTTACTTTATTCTATTAATATAACTCATTACATTAATTGATTTTTTAATGTTATACTGGCTTTGCATTCTTAGGATAAATCCCACTTGGTCGTGGTATATAATCCTTTTTATGTGTTACTGGATTTGGTTTAGTAATGTTTTGTTTAGGATTTTGTCTGTGTTTTTGAGGAATATTGGCAGGTAATTTTCTTGTGCTGTCTTTGACTGATCTTATGGTAATTCTGGCATTTTAATATGATTTGGGAAGTGTTCTCTCCTCTTACATTTTCTGAAAGAGTTTGTAAAGGATTAGTATTTGTTCTTCTTTAAATATTTGGTGGAATTCATCCATGAAGTTATCTGTTCATGAATTTTTCTTTATCCGAAAAATTTAAATGACAACTTCAATGTCTTTACATGTTACAGGTCAATTTTGATTTTCTCTTTCTTCTTAAGTTTTGGTAAGTTGCTTCTCTCTAGGATTTTCCCCCCGTATTATCTAAGTTGTGTTATTTGTTGGCATAAAAGTGATCCTATAGAGTCAATAATGATGCCTCCTTTTTCATTTCTGATTGGGGTAGTTACTCTCTTTTTCTCTTCTTGCTCAGTGTAGCTAAAAGTTTATTGGTTTTGATATTTTCAAGAACCAGCTTTTTGTTTCATTGATTTTTACCTATTGTCTTTCTGTTTTCATTGATTTCCGCTGTAATCTTTATTATAGCTTTCCTTCTGCTTGCTTTAGGTTTAGTTTGTTGTTCTTTTTCTAGTTTCTTAAGGTAGAAGCTTAAGTTATTGATTTGAGATCTTTATTCTTTTCTAATACAACCGTTCAGTTACAAATTTCTCTTTAAGCACTACTTAGGCAGCATCCCCCAAATTTTGATATGTTTATGTTTTTGTCATCAGTTCAAGATATTTTGAGTTTACTATATGATCTCTTTTTTGAGCCATTGTTTCTTTAGAAGTGTGGGTTTAATTTCCAGATATTTTAGGATTTCATGTGTGTTTATTATTGATTTCCAAATTTAAGTCCATTGTGGTCAGAACATGTGCTTTTAAAATTTATTAAGGCCTCTTGTTTGATTGTATAACAACTAACAACTGTATTTCTGCCCAAGATAAAGCTATTCTTACACGTGAAGAATTTTTTTCTTTCTCCAAATGAGCAAATGCACAATTCCAAGAGTCATTGTATTAATTGCTTACTATGTCACATTTCAAAGTCAGCCATGGCTTAGTTGCTCAGCCGTGTCTGACTCTCTGTGACCCCGGGACTGTAGCCTGTCCATCGGGATTCTCCAGGCAAGAATAATGGAGTGTGTTGCCATGTCCTCCTCCAGGGGATCTTCCCAACCCAGGGATCAAACCCAGGTCTTCCTTCCGCATTGCAGGCAGATTCTTTACCATCTGAGCCACCAGGGAAGCCCAAGATTACTGGAATAGGTAGCCTATCCCTTCTCCAGGGGACAGGCTTCCTGACCCAGGAATTCAACAGAGTCTCCTGCATTGCAGGTGCATTCTTTACAAGCTGAGCTAACTCTATGACTCAGCAGTTCCTTTGCTACATGTATATACACCAGGATGTGTAAACCTGTGCTCCAGTAGCGTCATTTGAAATAGCAAAATCGCCAGCTGGTTGAGGCCACTATGGTGCTCCTCCTTTGCCACTGTGCGCCGGCAGTCTGGGCACACTCACAGCAGCAGGTGTAGCATGCTGTTGCCCTTGGGCACCATGGACAGGGCCAGTTTGCTTACGGTCTTCACTCCACTTTCTAAGAACGAAGAGTCCTTCCGCCCTCTTCTGCACAGGAGACAGTAACCCCCAGCGGGGTAGGGTGGTGGTCTATGATTCATGCCAAAATTAAAAGGAGTCTCTAAACACTTTCTAAAATCGCCCATAGTCCCACTGAATGTTCTATTGTGTAAAGACAAAATTGGAAAGCCGTCTTCTAATGACTTGTCAATAAAATAAAAATGGTAAGGAAAGAGAAGGAAATTTGTTAACATATGTGTGTGTATGTGTACATATATATACACATACACATATAATGACAAATAGAAAATATGTAAAACTATTACAATCCTTGTTCCTCTAGTTGACCACAAGGCTGTAACTGATATCCATGACTTCTTTGTACAACTTATTCCATATTTCCTTGGCCCTCAGCCAGAGCCTAAGAAGGTTAGAGTTTTTTCTTGGTAAATGAGAAAACCTTTATCGTTGAAGAATCTGAGCTTCAGAGCCTTCTCTTGCTCTGATTCTACTCAAAGCAGGCAGCTTTACCCATGACTCTACAGATGGGTCAAAATAGTGCATGCCAATGTGATATGTGTTGCCTTCAAAATTCAAAGAAATTACTGCACAACTGTGCCTCTTTTCATGATAGGTGGTGCATTTTAGAGCAGCTTATATTTCACCTTGCAGAGTATATATCTTGCATGCTCCAGACCAAGAATCAGCAAAATATAGCCTGTGGGTCTGATTTGGCCTATTACCTGTTTTTGTGTGACTTGTAAGCTAAGAATTTTAAAAAGTATTTTTAAGTGTTTGGAAAAAAAAAGAATATATGACAGAATCCCTAAAGCCTAAAATATTTACTATGTGGACCTTTATAGAAGAAGTTGGCTAACTTCTGCTTCAAACTATTAAACCCCATTTACTTCACTGAGGTGGGGGACCCATGAGTTTCTCTGGGGTTTATTGGCATGTGTGTTAAGAAGGCATCTAAAGTACTTTGTCATTTCCTGTTCATCAGATCCAGNAACTGGAAAAACCATAGCCTTGACTAGACGGACCTTAGTCGGCAAAGTAATGTCTCTGCTTTTGAATATGCTATCTAGGTTGGTCATAACTTTTCTTCCAAGGAGTAAGTGTGTTTTAATTTCATGGCTGCAGTCACCATCTGCAGTGATTTTGGAGCCCACTGTTTCCCCATCTATTTCCCATGAAGTGATGGTTTATCCCATGGTTTTCATTTTTCAGATTTTTCAGATTTTTAGGACTGTAGTTTTTTTTCATTTTCCTTTAGAAGCCCAATGCTGATTTTGTAATACAGAATATATGTTATATGTAACGTTTTTAATGTTTAATCTGTTTTTGTATAATCTGAGATCTGGAGTCAGATATTCTGCTAACTACCCATAAGACAGAGACTGCTGTTTTTTACATACACACGCAATTATTCAGGGCAGACATTATTTAAACATTTGAGTTTGGCTCTGTGACCCCTTACCTAGTCAGCTTTGAAGGTGCAGAATTGCTAAGCTGATTGACTTCTTTCATGGGAATTTGGAGGGGCTCTTTAGCTTAATTACTTCCAACACCCTCGTGGAGCTGGTTCCTTTGTTGTTGTTTTTTATTCAGAGTAATCACATTATACGTCCTCCTTGTACTTAACCCTGATCCCATTTCTCTGATTCTGTTTGTACATTTATGTGCTGTACCCATAGATTTCCTTACCAAGCCCTGATTGCTTGATGATCATTTCTGGTCCTTACGCACTGTTGTTCATACTGTTGTCTTATGTGTGTATTCTGTATTTCCACAACTCTTCGCCTGCTGCTTCACAGTTGTTGGCCTTGTTGGGTGCCTTCCCAGCATCTTTTCTTGCTTTTCTCCTTCCTAACAGTGCCTGGATTTTCTTTCAGAAGTCACTGTTATATAGACTCTGGGGAATACTAGTCTCGCTACTAGCTTCTCTGGTAGACTCTGGTTGTCTTAAACAGTCTGCCTTAAATTAGTAAAATTTGCATGGTCACAGTCATTGGTTAGGGATGGGCATAAGTTTAAGCAAATACAGTCCAAAAAACATCTGAGGTCTTTTACTTGGGCTGCTAGAGCAGAAGTGTATACTCTCTTTTTGGGTGGTATGTTGTGTAATGGGACTCCCAATGCTGTCATTAGGGGATTAGGATGGAGGTGGATCAGTCATGAGGTCTGCCCTATCTCCAGATTTGCCAGTTTCTTTTTTATTTTCTTTCTTTTATAAAATTATTTATCTTTTGATTTAGGAATACATATAAGTGATATAAAATTCCCCATAGTGCAAAAACCTAACCTTGAACAGTTACCTAGTTGCCCTCCACAGAGCTTATCACTGTAACCCTAAAGCATATATTTTCTCCATAAGGTATATCAAAGCCTTCCTGTGTTTAGTAATACTAGTTAGCACTTGAGTGCTATGCTTAGGGGACATTTTAAACAGCCCCCTGTGGAACTGCTGGATCATATGGTAGTTCTACTTGTAATTTTTTGAGGAATCTTCATAGTGTTTGTCATAATGGTTGTACCAATTTACATTCCCACTAACAGCACACAAGAGTTTTCTTTTCCTACATTCTCATCTACACTTGTTATTTCTTTTTTAAAAAATAATAGCCATTCTAACATGTGAGAGGATACATCATTCTGGTCGTGATTTGCTGTGATTTGGCTGTAATTGGGATGTGATTCACCCTGATGACTAATTATATCAAGCAATTCATGGACCCTTAGCCATCTGTATGTCTTCTTTGGAAAAATAGGCAGATCCTCTGCCTATTTTTCAGTTGGGTTTTTTGGGTTTTTTTGATGTTGAATTTGAGTTTGTATATTTTGTATATTAACTCCTTATTGGATATAGGATTTGCATATATCTTCCAATCAGTAGGTTACCTTTTTGTTTTGATGATGGGGAAGCTTCAGGGTGGGAAAAATTTTAGTTTGATATAGCCCCATTGCTTATTTTTGCTTTTGGTTCCCTTGTTTTAGGAGTCCACTCCAAAACACACACAAAAAAATCACCAAGACCAGTGTCAATGAAGTTATTGCCTATGTTTTTCTCTAAGAACTTTATGGTTTCAGGTGTTAAATTTTTTCCCTTTCCAGTTTATTGAGATATAATTAACATCTTGCACTCTGTAAGTTTAAAGTGCATAATGATTTGACTTATATACATCATGAAATGATTATCACAATAAGTTTACTGAACATCCATCATCTCATATGGATACAAAATATTAAAAAATAGAAAATGATTTCTGCCTTGTGATGAGAAATCATAGGACTTACTCTCATAACACCTTTCTTGCATATCATAGAACAGTGTTAATTATATTATCATGTTGTACATTACATTCCTAAGACTCATTTACCTTTTTTCTAACTTTTTTTGAAGTATAGTTGATGTACAATATTCTATAAGTTTCAGGTNATCATGTTGTACACTACATTCCTAAGACTCATTTACCTTTTTTCTAACTTTTTTTGAAGTATAGTTGATGTACAATATTCTATAAGTTTCAGGTGTACAACATAGTGATTTGCAAATTTTAAAAGTTATACTCTGTTTGTAATGATAAACTATTGGATATATACCCTGTACTTATTTATCCTATAACTGGAAGTTGTACCTTTTGATTGCTTTCATCCAGTTCCCTTTTCCCCCCACCTCCTGCCTCTGGTAACCACAAACCTGACCTCTTTTTCTGTGAGTTTCTTTATTTTTGAGGAATAACTGACTTACAACACCCTGTTAGTTCCTGCTACACAAAATAAAGATTTGGTACTTCTGTACTTTTCAAAATGATCACCATAAGTCTAGTTATTATGTTATCATACAAAGATATTACACAATTACTGACTCTATTCCCCACACTGTACATCACCATCCATCTAATCTATCTGTGATTATTTTAAATTGCTGATCTCTTAAGCTCTAACACATTTTAACAATCCTTCATTTTTACTGTTTTTGACATATTTTACATATTTTTGTGTTTTGTATCTCTTAGTTACTTATTGTGGATATAGGTGTTTTATTGTTTTTGTCTTTAATCTTCCTATTATCTTTATACATGGCTGATTTACTACCTTTACTGTGTATTTGACCTTATCAATTAGATGTTTCCTTTTATAACTTTCATGTTTCTAGTTGTGGCCTTTTTTGCATAGAGAAGTCCCTTTAATATTTGTTGGAAAGCTAGTATGGTGGTGCTGAACTCAGCTGCTTGCCGTAAAACTTTTGATCTCTCCTTTAAATCTGAATGAAAGCCTTGTCAGGTAGAGTATTATTCTTGGTTGTAGGTTTTTCACTTTCATCACTTTAAATATGTCATGCCACTCCCTTCTGGTATGTAGAGTTTCTGTTGAAGTTAGCTGATAGCCTTATTGGAATTCACTTGTTCTTAACTTGTTGCTTTTTCCTTTCTGATTTTATTAGTCTCTCTTTATCTTTAATTTTTGTCATTTTAATTACAATGTGTTGTTGGGTTGACCCTGTTTGGTACTCGGTACCTCCTGAACCTGGCTGGATATCTGTTTCCTTTCCTAGGTTAGGGAAGTTTTTAGTTATTGTGTCTTGAAATATGTTCTCTGTCCTTTCTTGCTCTCTTCTTTTGGGATACCTATAATGTGAATGTTAGTATGTTTGATGTTTTCCCAGAGGTCTCTTTATTCTTTTATCTGTTCTGCTTCAGTGATTTTCACTACTGTCTTTCAGCTTGCTGATCCATATCTTTGTATCTTCTAATTTATTTTTGATTCCTTCCAACTCATTGGAAAAGACTCTGATGCTGGGAGGGATTGGGGGCAGGAGGAGAAGGGGACGACAGAGGATGAGATGGCTAGATGGCATCACTGACCTGATGGACGTGAGTCTGAGTGAACTCCGGGAGTTGGTGATGAACAGGGAGGCCTGGCGTGCAGCGATTCATGGGGTCGCAAAGAGTTGGACACGACTGAGCGACTGAACTGAACTGAACTGAATGTATTTTTCATGTATTCTTCGTCTCTACCTAGTTATTCTTTATATTTTCCAATTCTTTGTTAAAAACTTCCAATTTCTCAGTCTGTTCATCCAATTTTCTCCTGAGTTGTTTGAACATTTTTATAATCATTACCTTGAACTTTCTATTGAGTAGATTGCCTTAACTTCTGTTGAATAGAATGCCTTAACTTAATTTTTCTTCTCAAGTCTCATTTTATTCCTTTGTTTTGAACATATTCCTTTGTTGCCTCATTTTGCCTAATTTGCTGTTTTTATTTCTATATATAGGTTAGTTAGTTAAGTCGCTCAGTCATGTCCGACTCTCTGCAACCCCGTGGACTGTAGCCTACCAGGCTCCTCCATCCATGGGATTCTCCAGGCAAGAATACTGGAGTGGGTTGCCATTTCCTTCTCCAGGGCATCTTCCTGACCCAGGGATTGAACCCAGGTCTCCCGCATTGCAGACAGATGGTTTAACCTCTGAGCCACCAGGGAAGCCCCATATATCTGGTAGGTTAATTATATTTACAAACTTTGCAGAAGGGCCCTTTGTTGGAAATGTTCTATGTGTCCCAGCAGTGCATTCCCTTCTTGTCACTAGAACTGTGTACTTTAGGGATGCCCTCTGTATATGCTGTGTGGGTCTTTCTGTTGTGGCTTGCTGAGTAGCCAGGAGTAGCTGGCCCTGGTCCAGTTGATTGCCAGGTCTGACCTTGTGTGCAGGCTGCCAGCCACTGGTGGATGGTATTGGGTCCTAGTATGGCTGGCTGCATGGCCAGAGGAATCCCAGTCCTGATGTTGGTGTACTGGTAGGTGGGGCTGGGTTGTAAAGTATTTGACTGTAGAGCCCCTGGGATCCAAGAGCTAGTGTCAGCGGTGGTCCCAGGGATCCCAGGATTGCTGTCTCTCCATTGGTCCTGGCTGGTCCCAGCACTAGTGGGACCCCTGGGGATGGAGCCCCATTCCGAAATCTCAGGAGGTCCCAGGGCTAGTGCCGGTGCATTGGTATGCTGGGCTGGATCCTGTGCCCTCTGGTGATCAGGGCCAATCCCAGGGTTCTGTGGGCTTAGATGGTCTTAAGGCAGCAGGTCTGCTGGTGGGGGGTTGTGTCTCAGCCCTGCTAGTTGTTTGGCCAGAGGTATCTCAGTACTGCTGCCTACACATTGGTGAACATGCCTGAGTCTCAGCACTTACAAGCTAGAGGAGTGATTCCAAAATGGTGCTTATCAGCACCAGTGTCCACCAGGTAGAATGAGCTTCCAAAAATGGCTACCACCAGTGTCTGTGCTTCCAGAATGAGTTCCAACTGCCTCCCACCTCTCTGGGAAACTTTTCAAGATCAGCAGCTGAGTCTGACCCAGGCTCCTTTCAAATGATTGCTTTTTCTCTAGGTCCTAGAATATGTGAGATTTTGTGTGTGCTCTTTAGGAGTGGAGTCTCTATTTTACACAGCCCTTTGGCTCTCCTGAAAGTAATCCACTCTGACTTTTAAAGCCAACTGTTCTGGAGGCTAATCTCAGTGTAAGACCCCTGAGATGGGGAGACTGATGAGTATCTTGGACTCCTTGCCCCTTGGAGAGAAGCTCTATGCAACTGTAATTATTCTCACATTTGTGAGTTGACTATCTGGTATGGGTCTTGACTACCCTGCATCTCCGGTTCTTCTTCCCTTTGTGGTTCCTTCTTTATATCTTTAGTTTTAGGTCTTTTTTGCTAATCTTCTCATCAGAAGGTTTTTCTCACCAGTAGTTGTCCATGGGAGAAGGTGAGCTCGGGGTCTTCCTACTCGTTCATCTTGGCCACTCCCTCTCATTCAAATCTTTAATTTGTGTTAATTTTGTATATGGCATAAGATGGTGGTCTAGTTTCATTCTTTTGCATATGACTCTCTAATTTTCCTATTTATTAAAGAGACTATCCTTTATCCATTGTATGTTGCTTGCTCCTTTGTCAGAAATTAATTTTTCAGGTATATGTGGGTTTGTTTCTAGACTTTCAGTTCCATTGGCCTTTGTTTTTGTACCAGTACCATACTGTTTTGATTTTATTAGCTTTGTAGTATAGTTGAAAACCAGGGCTTTTGATACCTCCAGCTTTGTTTTTCTTCCTCCAGATTGTTTTGGCTAGTGAGAATCTTTAGTGGTGGACATGAGTTTGAGGGAACTCCAGGAGATAGAAAAGGACAGGGAAGCCTGGTGTGCTTCATGGGGTTGCAAAAAGTCAGACACAACTGAATGACTGAATAACAACAACAAATTTTAGAATTATTTGTTTTAGTTATGTGAATATGCCATTTGAATTTTGATTGGGATTACACTGAATCTGTATATTGCTTTAAGTAGAACGGACATTTCAACAGTATGAATTCTTAGCCTCATTTGCAGCTAAGCACAGCCATGTGATTCTTTTAATTCATAGGTTTTAAGCAGGTTACTTCCAGGTAGAAATATTTAGCTATAGAAGAATGACCTTCTGGCTGTCTCTCTTCCTGAAGTAGTGATTATGGATGCAAGGTGCTAAAATGTCAGAGCTTCTGTCGTCTTGGATCCGCAAGTGAGTAAGCAGACCATTCTCATTCCCTTCACCTCCCATATACACATTAAATGTACAGCATGAACAAAAACTTACCTTAACTTAATTTGTCTTATTTTGATTCATAAAGTTAGGTTTCTCTTGCTAGCAACTAAAAGCATCCTAGGTGATATAGTTTATAATTCCTTGTACATGTGATATACACAGTATATTCAGGTTATACATTCAAAATGATCTGCAAAACTTATACGTGTTTGAAGAAATCATTTGTACTTAACTCTACCTTGCTTAATTTGAGGTACTCAAGCATAGCCTTGTAAATCATGAATTATGATGATTCTTTATCCTATCCTTGGAAATCAATGTTTACAACAAAAGGCTATCTAGAATGCATGTTTAGATGTTTGTAATTTCTAGTGATACTCATTTCTGCTTTTATTTGAAGCTGTTATCTATGTGTCTGTAATCTTAGGCCATGAGAGTGAGTAAACTTGTATCAGTGTCGTTAAGTATGATACTTTATATACCAAGTAGTATTTTCTACTGTATTTGGCAGAGAAAAATACCCTGCTTCTGATTCTGATCAGAACCATTAGACTTAGTCATTATGCTAAAAATATTGGCAAAGCTAGTGCACGTTTTGCTTGCTGAGAAGTATTTGGATGAATTGGTATTTTTTTAAGACTGCATCTAGTTTTAGAAGTAACACACATAAAAATATTTTTATATGAAGTACTGTAATAAGAATGATTTTCTTTTTGAGTGATATAAATTAAGATAAGTACAATGAGAAATATCTTGAACTTTGTTAGTGATTTTCCTAACATCACATTTAGGAACATCAACATTTAGTATAGTATGGAGCTATACTAAAAGCTTGAAATTTATTTCATTATATGAAAGATTCTGTATCTCCATTTAGTTCTGCAAATGTGTACACTATACATTTAATCTATGGCTAATACTGTGCTAAGTTCTTTTCGTTTTAAAATAATTTGTCTAATTTGTTTAATTTTGAAATTATTTGAGTTATTAAAGTAATAAGAATTATCTCTTCTTGAGACAGAATGGTTGAAATAAGACAAGTGTTTGAAAACATTCTTATACTTGATTAGAATAATCTCTGGTTGTGTTGTTTTGTGGCCACGGTGGCTATGAGTATCTGACTATACATTATTTTTAAACCATTTTATTTTCAGGTTTTACTGATAGACGGTGAGCTATACATAGGTCAGTTCAGTTCAGTTTCTTAGTCATGTCCAACTGTGTGCGATCTCATGGGCTGCAGCATGCCAGGCTTCCCTGTCCATCACCAACTCCCGGAGTTTACTGAAACTCATGTCCATTGAGTCGGCGATGCTATCCAAACCATCTCATCCTGTCGCTCCCTTCTTCTCCTGCCTTCAATCTTTCCCCGCATCAGGGTCTTTTCCAATGAGTCACTTCTTCGCATCAGGTGGCCAAAGTATTGGAGTTTTACCTTCAGCATCAGTCTTTCCAATGAATATTCAGGACTGGTTTCCTTTAGGATGGACTGGTTGTATCTCCCTGATGTCCAAGGGACTCTCAAGAGTCTTCTCCAATGCCACAGTTCAAAAGCATCAATTCTTCGGTGCTCAGCTTTCTTTATAGTCCAGCTCTCACCTCCATACATGACTACTGGAAAAACCATAGCTTTGACTAGATGGACCTTTGTTGGCAAAGTAATGTCTCTGCTTTTTAATATGCTGTCTAGGTTGGTCATAACTTTTCTTCCAAGGAGCAAGCGGCTTTTAATTTCATGGCTGCAGCCACCATCTGCAGTGATTTTGGAGCCCAGAAAAATAAAGTTTGTCACTGTTTCCACTGTTTCACCATCTATTTGCCATGAAGTGATGGGACCAGATGACATGATTTTAGTTTTCTAAATGTTGAGTTTTAAGCCAACTTTTTCACCCTCTTTCACTTTCATCAAGTGACTCTTTAGTTCTTCTTCACTTTCTGCCATAAGGGTGGTGTCATCTGCATATCTGAGGTTATTGATATTTCTCCTGGCAATCTGGATTCCAGCTTGTGCTTCTTCCAGCCCAGCGTTTCTCATGATGTACTCTACATATAAGTTAAATAAGCAGGATGACAATATACAGCCTTGACGTACTCCTTTCCCTATTTGGAACCAGTCTGTTGTTTCATACCCAGTTCCAACTGTTGCTTCTTGACCTGCATACAGATCTCAGGAGGCAGGTCAGGTGGTTTGGTATTCCCATCTCTTGAAGAATTTTCCACATTTGTTGTGATCCACACAGTCAAAGGCTTTGGCATAGTCAATAAAGCAGAAGTAGCTGTTTTTCTAGAGCTCTCTTGCTTTTTCAATGATCCTACAAATGTTGGCAATTTGATCTCTGGTTCCTCTGCCTTTTCTAAAACCAGCTTGAACATCTGGAAGTTCACGGTTCACGTACTATTGAAGCCTGGCTTGGAGAATTTTGAGCATTCCTTTGCTAGCGTGTGAGATGAGTGCATTTGTGTGGTAATTTGTGCATTCTTTGGCATTGCCTTTCTTTGGGATTGGAATGAAAACTGACATTTTCCAGTCCTGTGGCCACTGCTGAGCTTTCCAAATTTGCTGTAATTTTGAATGGAGCACTTTCACAGCATCATCTTTTAGGGTTTGAAATAGCTCAACTGGAATTCCATCACCTCCACTAACTTTGTTCGTAGTGATCCTTCCTAAGGCCCACTTGACTTCACGTTCCTTTGGTAACTGTGTTATGTAGCTTGTATTACTAGTTCATTTTTATTGGTGAGTAGTATTTCATTATTTGGATACAGCAGTTTTTTGTCTCCTTTTCATGGACTTTTAGGTAGTTTTCAATTTTTGTCTATACAAATAAAACTGTTATGAATATTTATGTTCAGGTGTTTGGATGAACATAGCTTTCATTTCTCTTGGGTAAAAGTGTAGGAGTGGAAGGGCTAAATTGTAGGATAGGTAAAAGTTTAGCTTTTTAAGAAATTGCAGTTTCTGGTTCAAGATGGTGGAGTAGGACATGTGCCTATCTCCTGGGAGAACAACAAAATCGCAATTAGCCGCTGAACAATGATTGAACAGTGGGGGATGCTGGAACCCAATAGAAAGAGATATCCTATATCCAAAGACAAAGAAGAAGCTCCAACAAGACAGTAGGAGGGATGCAATCACAATAAAATCAAATCCAGTACCCTCCAGGTGGGCCACTCAAACACTGGAGAACAATAATACCCAAGAAGTTCTCCCACCGTTATGAGGGATCTGAGTCCCATGTCAGACTTCTCAGCCTGGGGATCCAGCAAAGGGATTGGGAAGCCCTTGAAGGCCAGCATGATTTGATTACAGGACTTCTATAGGACTGGGGGAAATAGAGACTCAACTCTTGGAGGGCACAAACAAAATTGATATACACCAAGATCCAAGGGAAAGGAGCAGTGACTTCACAGGAGACTGAACCAGACCTCCCTGCTAGTGTTAGAAGGTCACCTATGGAGACGTGAGTTGGGGGGCTTCCTGCAGGGATGGGAGCACTGGCAGCAGCAGTCTTGGAAGCTGTCCCTTGGCTTAAGTACTCTTGGAGGTCACCATTAACCCTACTATGACCCTATAGACCCCAGGGCTGGGTCACCTCAGGACAAAAAGCTAACAGGGAGCACAATCCCATCCATCAGCAGATAATTGAATTAATGCTTTACTGAGCAAGGCCCTGCCCACCAGAGCAAGACCCAGTTTTTCCCACCCAACCCCTCCCATCAGGAAGCTTACACAGGCTCTTTGCCTCATGCACTAGAAGGCAAACAGAAGAAGCAAGAAGAACAATTTCACAGTGGCTAGAATGGAAACCACATTACAAAAAGTTGATCAGGATAAGAAAGCAGAGTTATGTCTCAGATGAAGGGAGAAGATAAAACTGCAAAGACAACTAAATGAAGTGGATCTAGGCAACCTTCCAGAAAAAGAATTCAGTATAATGATAATGATGATTCAGGATCTCAGAAACAGAATGGAAAAAATGCAAGAAATGTTTGCCAAAGACCTAGAAGAACTAAAGAACAAATAGAGATGAACAATATACTGGAAGGAATCAATAGTAGAAGAACTGAGGCAGAATAACAGATAAATGACCTGGAGGACAGAATGGTGAAAGTCACTGCTACAGAAAGAATATAGGAACAAGAATGAAAAAAAAATGAAGACGGTGTAAGAGACCTCTGGGACAACTTTAACTGCACCAATATTCACATTATAGGGGTCCCAGAAGAAGAATACAGAGAGAAAGGACTTTAGAAAATATTTGAAGAGATAGTAGCTAAAAATTTCCCTAACATGGGAAAGGAAACAGTCAACCAAGTCCAGGAAGTGCAGAGCATTCCAAGCAGGGTAAATGCAAAGAGGAATACACCAAGACACATAGTAATCAAACTGACTAAAATTAAAGACAGAGATAAAATATTAAAAGCGACAAAGTAAAAACAATAAATAACATACAAGGGAACTCCCATAAGGTTATCAAATGACTTCTCAACAGAAACTACAGGCCAGAAGGGAATGGTATGATTTATTTAAAGTGATGAAAGGGAAGAACCTACAACCAAGAATACTCTACCCAGCAAGACTGTGATTCTTATTTAACAGAGAAATCAAAAGCTTTCCAGACAAGCAAAAGTTAAGAGAATTCAGCACCACCAAACCAGCTTTACAACGCTAAAGGAACTTCTCTAGCCAGGAAACACAAGAGAAGGAAAAGACCTACACAAAATAAACCCCAAACAATTAAGAAAATGGTAATTATACTGCCAATTATCTTAAATGTAAGTGGATTAAATGCACCAATCAAAAGATATAGACTGGCTGGGTAGATTAAAACAACTGCTCTCCACACCACTCTACTTAGCCCCTCCAAATTGTATGTATTTATTTTATATTGTTAGGTTAATCATGTTTCCATTATGGCTTGCAATTGTAATTATCTTTTGTTTTTGTCTGGCTATTGTAACTATTATTAACTTAGTACCATTGTATCGTGATTGGTCAACAGAAAATAATATAATTTTATATCATTAAAACTACCATTTAATAGAAAAACCTGTAACCACTTTTTAAAATCCATATGTATATCAGAATTATTTTGGAAATTTTTGAAAAACACAAATGCTCAGATATTTCTTTTTTTTTTCCTCCGAAGCTCCAGATAAACATATTTAATGAGCAGCCATGTTTAAAAACAACTAGTCTTTATGATGATATTTTCATTTTATATAGTTGGTTTCACTTTTTCTATTTCCTTTTCACTGCTCATTTATGTTTTTCAATTTTTCTGTCTCTTT
>SJYQ01001276.1:47690-124500 GCA_006410935.1 Redunca redunca
CACCCATCATTTGAAAGTAGACACTTAATTTCCAAATGCATGGGATTTTTAAAGTATCTTTGATATTAATTTCTCATTTTGGTATTAATTTCTTATTAAAATGCTTCTCTGTAATTACTGTCTGTGTTTTTTCAGTCTTCTGACTTTATTGAAGCTTTCAGTGGCTAAGTCAAGATCTCTCTTGGTAAATGTCACATTACACTTGAAAATATGTGAGTTATTTTCAAAATCTTTTGATATTGATCTCTAATGTAATTCTGCAGTGATAAGAGAACAGACTCTGTATGATTTCAGTACCTTTAGACTATCAAATTTTTGAACCTGGTCTTATGTCCCTGAATATGTTCTAGTGTCTCCTAGTTTGTAATCTGTGGGAACTTGAATAGAATTTTTATTTTACTATTTTGTGAAAATTATGTAAATCTTAATTACGTTGAATTGGTTCATAGTACTTTTCAGGTCTACTATATCCTTCTACTTCTCTGTATATTCATTCTATTAATTTTTGAGAGTTTGATATTGACACTCCAGCTAAAAATCTTAATTTATCTACTTGAAACTAATTATATAGTAGAACTGTAACTTTGTTCTGTATTTTCCAAGTCTCCTGTAAGTGTGTTATCATATTTTCATAATTTAAAAAATAAAAGGTAACAGACAAAAAAATTACTGTGTACACCTGAAACTAATACAGTATTGTAAATCAGCTAGCTTACTTGAACAAAAAAATTGCTAAGTTATTTTCAAAAGGGGTTATACCATTCTATTCCCACTTGCAGTATATGAGCGTTTCCAGTTCCACATCCTCACCAACACTTAGGATGGTCAGTCTTTTTAATTTTAGCCCTTCTAATGTGTTTGTAGTAATATTGCACAATCATTTTAAATTGTAATACAAGTCCTTTGTCAGATACATGATTTGCAAATGTTTAACTCCCAGTTTATGCCTTCCTTTTTTATTTTCATAATGGTATCTTTTGAAGAACAAGAAGTTTTGTTGAAGTCCAGTTTATTGATTATTTTACTTTAAAGTTTGTGCCTTTTATGTCCTATATAGGAAATCTTTTCCTAACCCAAGTTTGCTGAGATTTTTTTCCTCTCTTTCAGAGATTTTATAGTCTTAGCTCTTACACTTTAGGTCTATGATCCATATTGAGTTCACGTTTATATATTGTATGAGCAAAGGGTTCAGATTCATTTTTGTATGTACCTTTCCAGTTTTTCTATACCATCAAAGATTATTCTTTCCCTATTGAATTATTTTGGAGCTTGTCAAAAATCACACAATATATATGTGACTATTTCTCAACTCTTTTTTTTTCTGTTCCGTTTATCTGTATACCTGTCTCTATGCCTTGATTACCATAGCCTTTCAATGAGTCTTGAAATCAAGTAGTGTAAGTCCTCCAACTTTGTTCTTTTTAAAGTTGTTTGGCTGTTCTAGGTTATTTACATATATGCCCTTTATCAGGTTGTGGAAGTTTTTCTCTATTCCAGGTCTGATGAGATTTTAAAAATCTTGAGTGGTTATTTTTGATATGTGCTTTTCTGCCTACATTGAAGTACACATAAGTTCTTGAAGATTGTATTCTCATATAACTGTTTTGACTGCCTTTGTGGTAATTTTGTGGTTGTTTTCCACAGTCCCATATGTTCTGAAATTCAAGCCATGGTGTCTGTAATGGGATTGAAGATCATTATGTAAGCATTTGTCAACCAACTCACAGGGACAGGAATCTCTGCACTTTTGATGCCTAGGTTCTTACTTGGCTGAGGCACTTAAGTATTTACTTAGGCACTCATTTCACAAATATTCAACACAGTATTAGTCAAAGTAAATACTAGTCGTGGTAACAAAATCCTAAATCTCAGTGGCTTAACATAAAAAGTGTTAATTTTTGCTAGTGTGACAGTTCAGTTCAGTTGCTCAGTCATGTCTGACTCTTTACAGCCCCATGGACGGCAACATGCCAGGCTTCCCTTTCCTTTACCAACTCCTGGAGCTTGCTCTAACTCATGTCCATTGAGTCAGTGATGCCATCCAACCATCTCATCCTCTGTCATCCCCTTCTCCTCCTGCCTTCAGTCTTTCCCAGCATCAGGGTCTTTTCCAATGAGTCAGTTGTTTGCATCAGGTGGCCGAAGTATTAGAGTTTCAGCTTCAGCATCAGTCCTTCCAACGAATATTCAGGACTGATTTTCTTTAGGATGTACTGGTTGGATTTCCTTGCAGTCCAAGGGACTCGCAAAAGTCTTCTCCAACGCCACAGTTCAAAAGCATCAATTCTTCAGTGCTCAGCTTTCTTCATAGTTGAATTTTCACATCCATACATGACCGGAAAAACCATAGCTTTGACTAGACGGACCTTTGTTGGCAAAGTAACGTCTCTGCTTTTTAATATGCTGTCTAGGTTGGTCATAGCTTTTCTTCCAAAGAGCAACTGTCTTTTAATTTCATGGCCGCAGTCATCATCTGCAGTGATAAAGTCTCTCACTGTTTCCATTGTTCCCCCATCTGTTTGCCATGAAGTGATGGGACTGGATGCCATGATTTTAGTTTTCTGAATGTTGAGTTTTAAGCCAACTTTTTCACTCTCCTCTTTCATCAAGAGACTCTTTAGTTCCTCTTCATTTTCTGGCGTAAGGGTGGTGTCATCTGCATGTGTGAGATTATTGATTTCTCTTGGCAATCTTGATTCTAGCTTGAGCTTCAGCCAGCCTGGCATTTTGCATGATGTACTCTGCATAGAAGTTAAACAAGCAGGGTGACAATATACTGCCTTGATGTGACAAGTGTGACAGCCCGCGGTATGTCAGTTGTCTCGCTTGTGCATATTTTTATATATAGGTTTCCTGAAGGTTCCCCGGTTTCTCTGGGGTCCTTCCATTTGCTAGCTGCACTGATTCAGTTCTTTACTTCCAGCCTTGTGTTTTGGGGGAGAATTTAGAAGACCGCACAGGATTTTTTAGAGGCCAGGCATGAAAGGCATGTACATCATTTACGCTCTCATTTCTTTAGCCAGAACTTAGTCATACAGCCAGCCTAACTTCGAAGCTGCTGGGAAGTATTCATCTGCCACAGATGTGGGGAGTGCTAGTAAACTCTGTCACATACAACTCTTTTGAGTTAGGCACTTGCTAGGTGCTGGGGATGTAATAGTGGCCTTGATTCTTGTTCTGGCTGAGGTTACCTTCTAGGATGGATTGGGAGTAGAGGGTGTTGTGGCATACTTGGGTATTTGATAAAGGAAGAATCATTTACTGTGTTCCATTTGTAATTGGCCAGATGACTTCTCTTGCTTGATGAAGTTAAGGTAATAATTTTCATAGGAAAAAGTAAACTGTTGAATATATTGACATGAATTATAATATAATTGAAGCATTAAAAATGTCACTAAACTTCTTATTAGTCTTGTAAGTAGTATTTTAACTAGGTCTGTAAAGAACAAATATGGTAGATGTATATGGCTTGCCTGATGTCTGAAAATTTTTTTGAGTCGGTGTGATCTCGGGTGGCCTTGGCCTATAGCGGCTCCAAGCTGGATATCCTTTCCTGTCCAGAGATTGAGGTGGGGAGAAACTTCAACCTGGGGCTCATTTATCTCCTACCTCAATTTACCTACATTTAAACCCTAAGTTATTTTACTTATCTTTAAGATGAAAGTTATTTTCAGCTTATCTTTTAGCTGAAAAGCAGTCTGACAGTACTAAATCTGACTTCTTCTTTTTTTGGCAGCAGCTGGCAGGAGCTAAGTTCTGGCCATCTTCTTTGGATAGTCTTTAATTTAGTCTTCTGGTTGCTTCAAGCCCATCTGATTGCTTTACTCATTTTAGTGACCTCTTTTGGACATTTGCATTTATGACTTTTGTATGAAGTGATTTACTAACTTTTGGAACATCTTGAAATGACACTTAGAAGAAGAAATGAGTAGTTCAGAACAAATGTATCATACTTACTGGGGAAATTGCTATAGTTAGTAATCTATGTTCTCTGATGAGTTCAGAGTTTCATAGTTGTAGGAAAAAAAGCTTATTGTTATTATCCTGAGCAATAATATACCATATGCCCTTTAGAAATCAGAGCTTTTGTTCTAATGATTTTTTTAAAAGTTTATTGATTTTATAAGCTTGTTTTTTATTTCACTATTTTTGGGTCTTAGTTCATTTCTAATGTTACCTTGGTCATAAACCCTACTAAATGTGTCTCATACTTCCATGAAACCATACATACCAAAGTAAGACAGGTATTCAAACGAAAAGAAGAATAGAGTGGAGCCTTTTTCAAAAAAATTAATTTGGACTAGGGTTAGGGGTTCTTGAGAGATTGCCCAAAAGAAGATAGCTGCTGAAGAACTGCTAGGGTTACTTCTGTTGTACATCTTTTAAATGTGTCTTAATTCTTATGGCATGATAATGTTTTCAGTTACTAAAAGAGTCAACTGATTTTAGCAGAAAACATTCACCTTCAAAAATAATTTCTCTTTGAAATGTTTACAGAGAAGGAAAATGAGGTTGCTTAGTGGCAAAGCTGTTGAGTGTTTTCCCCGGGAAACTAACTCTTGTCTGGTGCTCTTTTCATTGCACCAGCAGCTCCATATCAAGGGTTTCTGATGCTTCCTATTGAAGCATTCTTAAGCAAGTTTTTGGCAGACTTTTTTGTTGCATCTTTCTACTGTGTAAATAGAGGCATTAGAAGAAATGTAATTTTTGAATACTGCTTAACCAGTTTCTTCTTGGTAAAGTGCCCCAAGACCCTCAATGAATGCCAGCAAACAAATTAGACCCACAGTATATTTGATATGTATATCTTTTCCCCAAACAAAATTTGAATTCTACAAACACAAATTGAGTCATTTTCCAAATGTTTGTATATGAATGGAAGTTTTTGTCCTATCCTTCTCTAACCAATACCATAAAACTTCAGAAGGTCTATGATGCATTTGTTTTACAATGTTAATCCAAAACAAAACTTTATTCTGACTAAATTTGTAGCTATAGAGAGATACCAAACTCATTTCCATTGATCAGTACAACATGTTTGTACCAACTATATCCAAAAAAATGTGTAAAAGAGTGCCACGCTGTAAATTATAGTTGTAAACACAAGTGCAGCTGTTACAAATCTAGCAAAACCTCAGATTAAACAATTTAAAATTTACTGAAGATGACATTCCAGACCCATTTTTCATAATATAAACACTCTGGGACATGCCTTTGAAATGAGTGGGATTGTCATTAATATTAATGCCACTGAATTCAAGACTGGGAGGTCATTTCTTTTGAGCTTCATTTTCACTCCTAATTTTGGAATAAAATATGCTTTTAGCCTAAAGTATGGCATGTTTATTCACAGCCTGAAAAAAATTTGATCCTGTTGTTTTTGAATTCCAGGCATGCAAAAATATGGTATAAATATTTTAGTCTTTATTTATGGCCTTTTAACTTAAATGAGTTTGTTAGAATTAAATTTGGCAAAAATTAGCTGCTAGTGGAATCCAATTGCTTTGGTTAATTAAAAAAATAAAAAGACACTAAAAATAGTTGCTATTTTAAGATTGTATTAGTTTGACATTTTAGAATTCTGTACTTAAGGAATTTTATTTAAATGATTCTGAGCATGTTTCTTGTGGTTTTGCCTTTCAGCTAGACCAGGGTGGGACAAGCATTCAAAATCTGCACCACTCTAATTTGCTTTTCTCCTTATTTTCCACTTAGTGGTATGACTGGTTGAGTATCAATTCAGCATTATAATATTTTCTAGAATTACATTCTGTGCTCTGATATCTTATGACATCTTGTATGAATTTTGAGTATATAAGGATCAAATTTAAGCTCTTTGAATGAACTGGGCTAGTAGTTCTGGGTGGTAGGGGGTGGGGAGGAGGAGGCAGGTGTTGTTTTGGTTTTGTTTCCTTGTTTATTGTTGACTAGATTTTAAAATTCATTTGCCTTTTCTGAATTTCTTATCTAGAGTTTTGAGGAAGCCTTTAAATTGGGTAATGGAGCACTTATGTGACTGTTGATAAACTATCTCTAGTCCTTGAATAAAAAGAGGCATTTATCTAAAGAAGCCAGTGGAATCTCTCATTTACTTTTGTTCTCTAACTTCTGTCGAACATGTTTTTTTGATCAGGAGAATTGCCAGCCATTGTCAAGTACCATGTTGCAACCTAACATTGGTAGTTGTGAAAGCACGTAGCTGATCTTGTTATCCCTTATGCAGAAGAGCTTTGGATATTTCTGTCAACATAGAAGATTGGTATGCCACAATGACTGCTGCTGTTGCTTTTGCCTTCCTCTTCTTTCTTTTTTTCCCCTTTCTTTTTACTTTAAGAGTTTGTGGAGGTTTAACTCTTTTGTTATTTACATGAGATAGAAATCTGGGCAGATATAAATAACCCCTTCTTTTCTTGTTTAAAAGTTTCTTTGCAACCATCTGAGGATTTTTCTTCCTTATCATCCATTCTATTCTTTCTCTGGTGTTAGATATATCTTCTCTTTACTATATCCTCTTTCTTGGTTAACTTCTTGCTTTTGGGGGAGCACATCCTCTAGTACCTTCTTAAAACGGTGTGTGGGAGGTAAAATATTTCTGGTCACTGTACTAGTTATATTCGATTGATAGTTTGTCTGGATATAGAATTCCAGGTTGGAAATAATTTTCCTTCAGAATTGTGAATTCTGAATAATTTTCCTTCAGAATTGTTCCATTTCCCTCTGTCTTCCAATGCTTTTATAATAAAATCTTATGCTGATGTGCTATTGTGTGAAATTTTTCATCCATTGTGATGGGCGCTTGGCTTAGCCCTTCCAATCTGAAAGTGCTTGTCTTCTAGTTTTTGTTTTTTTTAAGTTTTGTTGTTATATCCTCCCTTCATTTTCTTTGGTGCTTGACCTCCAAATATTTAAAGTTTGCCTCTAGGAGTAATGCTTCTATAACTGGAGTGACTATTCTCTAAGAGATAGGGAGCAGGTTGTTTTTTTTTTTTCTAGTATAAAAATGTTTGTTGTTTGATAAGTTGGGGGTGCTCAAAACAACCTCCAGGTTTGATAATTTGCTAGGAAAACTCAGAATTCAGCATATAGTTGTCTCCAAGCCTATGATTTATTGCAGGGAAAGAACACAAAGCAAAGTCAACAAAGGGAAAAAGTGCATGGGACAAAGTCTGGAGGAAACCAGGCACAAGCTTCTAAGAGTCTTTACCCTGAGGAGTCACACAAAACCCGTAATTTCACCAGCAGCATTATGACAACACGTGTGAAATGTCATCCACCAGGGAAGCTCATTAGAGATTCAGAGCCAAGGTTTATTTTGGGGGCTGGTTGCATAGTCATCCACTGTCTAGCAAGTATCAAAATTTCAAACCCTTGGAAGGAAAGCAGATGTTCAGGATCCATAAGAGAGTCCATCTTAGCTGTTAGGTCGGTAGGAACTATTACAGTATCCAAGTTCCCAGACCCTAGCCAAGGGCCACCCTTGCAAGTTTTCTCGTTCTTTTTTTTAACTTTTTATTGGGATATAGCTGATTAACAATGTTGTGATAGTTTCAGGTGAACAGGAAAAGGGACTCAACCATACATATACATGTACCGATTCTCCCCCAAACTCACCTTCCATTTGGGCTGCCACGTAACAATGAACAGAGTTCTATGTGCCATATAGTAGGTCCTTGTTGGTTATCCATTTTAAATATAGCAGTGTGTACATGCCCATCCCAAACTCCCAAACTATCCTTTACAAGCAGTGCTTTCTAAGGAGAGTGGCCTTGGACCTGCTATGCTGACTCTTTTCTGCACAGTTAAAGAGAAAAGAAGTCATTTCTGAGGACCAAAGATAAGTTTTACTTTCAGTGAATTTCAGAGTTGTCTGATGGCAAGGTTAAAATCTTACTCAGGTATAAACTGGTCATGTGGTAAGAGAAGGCAGAAAACTAAGCCTCTAGAAGATTATGAATTAAGGGCAGGAAACATGGCTCATGAAATATTGGAACTCATGATAAAAAAGCTAGCTAAGGGAGAATGGAAGGTTGAGCAGAGACTGAATTTTGTCACTGCTCCGCCCCTGCCGCAAATTCATACACTGAAGCCCTAACCCCTAGTGTGACTGTATTTGCAGACAGGCCCTTTAGAGAGAGAATTAAGATTAAATGATGTGTTTGTGCAAAAGTTGGCTTAAAGCCCAACATTCAGAAAACAAAGATCATGGCATCTGGTCCCATCACCTCATGGCAAATAGATGGAGAAACAGTAGAAACAGTGGCAGACTTTATTTTTTTGGGCTCCAAAATCACTGCAGATGGTGACTGCAGCCATGAAATTAAAAGACGCTTACTCCTTGGAAGAAAAGTTATGACCAACCTAGAAGTGAAGTGAAGTTGCTCAGTCGTGTCTGACTCTTTGCAACCCCATGAGCTGTAGCCTACCAGGCTCTTCAGTCCATGGAATTTTCCAGGCAAGAATACTGGAGTGGGTTGCCATTTCCTTCTCCAGGGGATCTTCCCAACCCAGGGATTGAACCCTGGTCTTCCACATTGTAGGCAGACGCTTTGCCATCTGAGCCACCAAGATTTTAAAAAGCAGAGACATTACTTTGCCAGCAAAGGTCTGTCTAGTTAAGGCTATGGTTTTTCCAGTAGTCATGTGTGAATGTGAGAGTTGGACTGCAAAGAAAGCTAAGCACTGAAGAATTGATGCTTTCGAACTGTGGTGTTGGAGAAGACTCTTGAGAGTCCCTTGGACTGCAAGGAGATCCAACCAGTCCATCCTAAAGGAAATCAGTATAGAAGGACTGATGTTGAAGCTGAAACTCCAATACTTTGGCCACCTGATGCAAAGAGCTGACTCATGTGAAAAAACCCTGATGCTGGCAAAGACTGAAGGCAGGAGGAAAAGGGGATGACAGAGGATGAGATGGTTGGATGGCATCACCGACTCAGTGGACATGAGTTTGAGTAAACTCCATGAGTTGGTGATGGACAGGAGGCCTGGCGTGCTGCAGTCCATGGAATTGCAAAGAGTCAGACAGGCCTGAGTGACTGAACTGAACTGATGTGTTAGTTGCTGAGTCATGTCTGAATCATGTGAACCCATGGACTGTAGTCCATCAGGTTTTTCTGACCCTGGGATTCTCCAGGCAAGAATACTGGAGTGGGTTGCCATTCCCTTCTTCAGGGGATCTTCCCAACACAGGGATTCAACCCAGGTCTCCTGCATGATAGACAGATTCTTAACCTTCTGAGACACTAGGGAAGCCAGAGTGGAATCTAATCTGATAGGTCTAGTGGCCTTATAAAAAGAGGGAAGAGATCTCTTTTCCTTCACACAGCAAAGAAGAGGTCAAGTGAGTACACAGAGTTGGATGGCAGGGAAGAGGATCTCGCCAGGAACCAAGTTGTCCAGAACCTTTTGTTTTTTTAGCTTCTAAAACTATTAGAAAATAAACTTGTGTTGTTTATGCCACCCACTGTATGGTTTTTGGTTTTTTCACCCTGAGTTAAGACACCTTGAGATCAGAATAGGACCTTAGCTTTATCAAGGTGAATCCTATGTGAACCAAGAGAGTATTATCAATAACATGGTGCTGGATTTTTTGTTGTTGTTTTTGTGTGTTTTGTTTCTCTTCTTGTCTGTTAGCTTTCAAACTTTGCTAACTTATCCACATACCATCTCTTCTGAATTAGCAGAAGTCATTAACCCAGTGTTCTGGATCTGTGCCATCAGTATCATAGTCAATAGCCACATGTCATGATACAAATTAATTTAAATTAGTTAAAATTAAATATAAATTAAAATTAAGCTCCTCACTGGCATTAGCCACCTTTCATGTGTTTAACAGCCACCTGTGTTTAGGGATGTGGTGGTGGTTGTTCAGTCACTAGTCATGTCTGACACTTTCTAATCCCATGGAGTGCAGCATGCCAGGCTTCCCTGTCCTGCACCATCTCCTGGAGCTTGCTCAAATTCATGTCTATTGAGTTGGTGATAGCATCCAACCACCTCATCCTCTGTCATCCCCTTTTCCTCCTGCCTTCAATCTTTCTCAGCATCAGGGTCTTTTCCAGTGAGTCAGTTCTTTGCATCAGGTGGCCAGAGTATTGGAGCTTCATTTTCAGCATCAGTCCTTCCAGTGAATATTTCGGGCTAATTTCTTTTAGGATAGACTTGCTGTCTAAGGGACTCTCAAGAGTCTTCTCCAACACCACGGTTCAAAAGCATCAATTCCTCAGTTCCCTGGTGCTCAACAAACTCTCACATCCATACCTAGCTACTGGAAAAACCATAGCTTTGACTTTGTGGACCTTTCTCCCCGAAGTAATGACTCTGCTTTTTAATACTCTGTCTAGGTTTGTCATAGCTTTTCTTCCCAGGAGCAAAATCTTTTAATTTCATGGGTGCAGTCACCATCTGCAGTGATTTTGGAGCCCAAGAAAATAAAGTCTGTCACTGGTTCCATTGTTTCCCTGTCTATTTGCCATGAAGTGACAGGACTGGATGCCATGTTCTTAGTTTTTGAATGTCAAGTTTTTTAAAAATTTGTTTATTTTAATCAGAGGCTAATTACTTTACAATATTGTAGTGGGTTTTGCCATACATTGACATGAATCAACATTGACACGAATGTTGAGTTTGAAGCCAGCTTTTCCACTCTTCTCTTTCACCTTCAGTTCCTCTTAGCTTTCTGCCAAAAGAGTGGTGTCATCTGCATATACGAGGTTTTTGATATTTCTCCCAGCAATCTTCATTTCAGCTTGTGCTTCATCCAGCCCAACATTGCACATGATGTACTGTGCCAGATCTATTGGATCATCGAAAAAGCAAGAGAGCTCCAGAAAAACAGCTACTTCTGATTAATTGACTACACCAAAGCCCTTGACTGTGTGGATCACAACAAACTGTGGAAAATTCTTCAAGAAATGAGAATACCAGACCACCTGACCTGCCTCCTAAGAAATATGTGTGCAGGTCAAGCAGCAACAGTTATAACTGGACATGGAACAATGGACTGGTTCCAGTCAGGAAAGGAGTATGAAAAGGCTGTGTTTTGTCACCCTGCTTATTTATTTAACTTACATGCAGAGTACATCATGAGAAATACTGGACTGGATGAGGCACAAGCTGGAATCAAGATTGCTGGGAGAAATATCAATAGATGACACCACCCTTATGGCAGAAAATGAAGAAAAACTAAAGAGCCTCTTGATGAAAGTGAAAGAAGAGAGTGAAAAAGTTGGCTTAAAACTCAACATTCAGAAAAGTAAGATCATGGCATCTGGTCCCATCACTTCATGGCAAATAGATGGAGAAACAATGGATACAGCGACAGACTTTATTTTGGGGGGCTCCAAAATCACTGCAGATGGTGAGTGCTGCCATGAAATTAAAAGCCACTTGCTCCTTGGAAGAAAAGTTATGACCAACCTAGATAGCTTGTTAAAAGCCAGAGAAATTACTCTGTCAACAAATGTCCATCTAGTCAAAACTGGTTTTTCCACTGGTCAAGTATGGATGTGAGAGCTGGACTGCAGAGAAAGCTGAGTGCTGAGGAATTGTTGCTTTTGAACTGTGGTGTTGGAGAAGACTTTTGTCCATTCCTTGGACCGCAAGGAGATCCAACAGAGGATCATAAAGGAAATCGGTCTTGAATATTCATTGGAAGGACTGACACTGAAGCTGAAACTCCAATACTTTGGCACCTGATACAAAGAAGTGACTCATTGGAAAAGACCCTGATGCTAGGAAAGATTGAAGGCTAGAGCAGAAGGAGATGACAGAGGATGACATGGTTGGGTGGCATCACTGACTCAGTGGACATGAGTTTGAGTAAACTCTGGGAGTTGATGATGGACAGGGAGGCCTGGCATGCTGGAGTCCATGGGGTCACAAAGAGTTGGACACGACTGAGCTACTGAACTGAACTGAACTCTGCATGTAAGGTAAAGAAGCAGGGTGACAATATACAGCCTTGACTTACTGCTTTCCCAATTTGGAACTAGTCCGTTGTTCCAAGTCCGGTTATAACTGGTTATTTTTGACGTGCATACAGATTTCTCAGGAGTGCAGTTATGCAGTAGTTTCAACATTCTTTGGGCTTTCCTTTCTTCAAGTGGTAAAGAATCTGCATGCAATGCAGGAGACCTCGCTTTGATACCTGGGTTGGGAAGATCCTCTGGAGAAGGGAATGGCTACCCACTCCAATATTCTGGCCTGGAGAACTCCATGGACTGTATAGTCCATGGGGTTGCAAAGAGTTGGACATGACTGAGGGACACTTTGAACATTCTTTGGCATTGCCCTTCTTTGGGATTGGAATGAAAACTGACCTTTTCCGGTTCTATGGTCACTGCTGAATTTTCCAAATTTGCTCTCATTTTGAGGGCAACAGTTTAACAGCATCATCTTTTAGGATTTGTAGTAGCTCAGCTGGAATTCCATCACCTCAACTAACTTTTATCAAAGTGATGCACCCGAAGGCCCACTTGACTTCACATTCCAGGATGTGTGGCTCTAGGTCAGTGATCACACCACTGTGCTTATCTGGGTTATGAAGATCTTTTTTATAGTTCTTCTGTGTATTCTTGCCACCTTTTCTTAATCTCTTCTGCTTCTGTTAGGTCCATACCATTTCTGTCCTTTATTGTGCCCATCTTGACATGAATTGTTCCCTTGGTATCTCTCATTTTCTTGCAGAGATCTCTAGCCTTCCCCATTCTATTGTTTTCCTCTATTTCTTTGCATTGTTCACTTAAAAAGGCTTTCTTATCTCCCCTTGCTGTTCTTCATTTCAGTTCAGTTCAGTTCAGTTGTTCAATCTTTGTGACCCCATGGACTGCAGCATGCCAGGCCTCCTATCCATCACTAACTCACGGAGTTTACTCAAACTCATGTGCATTAAGTTGGTGATGCCATCCAACCATCTCATCCTCTGTTGTCCCCTTCTCCTGCCTTCAATATTTCCTAGCATCAAGGTCTCCAAAGAGTCAGTTCTTCGAATCAGGTGGCCAGTATACTGGAGTTTCATCTTCAGCATCAGTCCATCCAATGACTATTCAAGACTGATTTCCTTTAGGATGGACTGATTGGATCTTGCTGTCCGGGGAACTCTCAAGAGTCTTCTCCAATACCACAGTTCAAAAGCATCAATTCTTTGGCACTCAGATTTCTTTATAGTCCAACTCTCACATCCATACATGACTACTGGAAAATCCATAGCTTTTACTAGACAAACCTTTGTCGGCAAAGTCCCTGCTCTTTAATAAGCTGTAGGTTGATCATAGCTTTTCTTCCAAGGAGCAGGCATCTTTTACTCTCATGGCTGCAGTCACCATGTGCATGGATTTGGAGCCACATAAAATGAAGTCTCTCACTGTTTCCACTGTTTCCCCATCTATTTCCCATGAAGTGATGGGGCCAGATGCCATATCTAGCTTTCTGAATGTTGAGCTTTAAGCCAACTTTTTCACTCTCCTCTTTTACTTTCATCAAGAGGCTCTTTAGTTCTTCTTCGCTTTCTGCCATGAAGGTGGTGTCATCTGCATATCTGAGGCTATTGATATTTCTCCCAGCAGTCGTGATTCCAGCTTGTGCTTCCTCCAGCCCAGCATTTCTCATGATGTACTCTGCATATAAGTTAAATAATCAGGGTGATGAAATACAGCCTTGACATAGTCCTTTCCTGATTTGAAACCAGTCTAATGTTCCATGTTCAGTTCTTTTTTTTTTTTTTGACAGGAAATAGCATTTATTGGTGAGCATGATTAAGGAGGGAACAGTGCTAATGCTCATGAGTGCAGGGCCTGCCATTTGTCCAGGGGACCACGATTTGGGATGTATTTGACCCCACAGCCATCTGGGATGAGTCGCTTTTCTGCCACCATGTTCTCAACTTCATCCGCATTGAATTTGGTAAATCCCCACTTCTTAGAGATGTGGATCTTCTGGCGGCCAGGGAACTTGAACTTGGCCCGGCGGAGGGCTTCAATCACATGTTCCTTGTTCTGTAGCTTGGTGCGGATGGACATTATGACCTGGCCAATGTGGACCCTGGCCACTGTGCCCTGGGGCTTTCCAAAGGCACCGCGCATACCTGTCTGGAGTCTATCAGCTCCAGCGCAAGACAACATCTTGTTGATGCGGATGACATGGAAGGGGTGGAGCCGCACTCGGATGTGGAAACCATCTTTGCCACAGCTTTTCACCATGTACTTGTTGGCACAAATACGGGCAGCCTCCAGAGCTTCAGAGGAGAGCTGCTCATACTCATCTGACACCATGTGGCCACAGAGTGGGAACTCATCCACTTTGGCCTTCTTACGCCCCAAGTCGAAGATGCGAATTTTAGCATCAGGGACACCTCAACAAAAGCGGGACTTTGGGTACGGCTTGTTCTTACAATACCGGTAACACCGGGCGGGGCGGCGGCCCATGGCGACACCAGGATCTTCAGCGGCGTGCCAAAGGGAAAGAGCCATGTTCAGTTCTAACTGTTGCTTCTTGACCTGCATACAGATTTCTTAGCAGGCAGGTCTGGTGATTTGGTATTCCTATCTCTTTCAGAATTTTTCAGTTTGTTGTGATCCACACAGTCAAAGGCTTTGGCATAGTCAATAAAGCAGAAGTAGCTGTTTTTCTGGAGATCTCTTGCTTTTTCGATGATCCTATGAATGTTGGCAATTTGATCTCTGGTTCCTCTGCCTTTTCTAAAACCAACTTGAACATCTGGAAGTTCACGGTTCACATTATCTTGAAGCCTGGCTTGGAGAATTTGGAGCATTCCTTTGGTAGTGTGTGAGATGAGTGCAGTTGTGTGGTAGTTTGAGCATTATTTTGCATTGCCTTTCTTTGAGCTTGGAATGAAAACATGTTTTCCAATCATGTGGCCACTGCTGAGTTTTCCAAATTTGCTGTAATTTTGAGTGCAGCACTTTCACACCATCATCATTTAGGATTTGAAATAGCTCAACTGAAATTCCATTTCCTCCACTAGCTTTGCTCTTGGTGATGCTTTCTAAGGCTCACTTCGCATTCCAGAATGTCTGGCTCTAGGTGAGAGATCACACCATGGTGATTATCTGGGTCATGAAGATCTTTTTTGTAGTTCTTCTGTGTATTCTTGCCACCTTTTCTTAATATCTTTTGCTTCTGTTAGGTCCGTACCATTTCTGTCCTTTATTGTACCCATCTTTGTGAGGGCTTCCCTGGTGGCTCAGAGGTTAAAGAGTCTGCTTCCAATGCGGGAGACCCGGGTTTGATCCCTGGGCTGGGAAGATCCCCTGGAGAAGGAAATGGCAACCCACTCCAGTATTCTTGCCTGGAGAATCCCATGGACGGAGGAGCCTGGTTGGCTACAGTCCACGGGGTTGCAAAGAGTCGGACACGACTGAGTGACTTCACTCACTCACTTGCATGAAATGTTCCCTTGGTATCTCTAATTTTCTTGAAGAGACCTTTAGTTTTCCCCATTCTATTGTTTTCCTCTCTTTTCATTGATCACTGAGAAAGTCTTTATATCTCTCCTTGCTATTCTTTGGAACTCTGCATTCAAATTGGCATATATTTCCTTTTCTCCTTCGCCTTTCACTTCTCTTCATTTCATAGGTATTTGTAAGGTCTCATCAGACAACCATTTTGCCTTTTTGCATTTCTTTTTCTTGGGGATGATGTTGATCCCTGCCTCCTGTACAATGTGATGAACCTCCGTCCATAGTTCTTCAGGCGCTCTATCAGATCTAATCCCTTGACTCTGTTTGTCACTTCAACTGTATAATAGTAAGGGATTTGCTTTAGGTCATACCTGAAGGGTGTAGTGGTGTTCCCTGCTTTCTTCAGTTAAAGTCTGAATTTGGCAATAAGGACAGACTGGATTAAAGATTTACTGAGCATGACCCTGCCCATCAGAATAAGACCCCGGTTCCCCTTCAGTCAGTCTCTCCCATCAGGAAGCTTCCATAAGCCTCTTATCCTTCTCCATCAGAGGGCAGACAGACTGAAAACCACAGTCACTGAGAACTAACCAGTCTGATCACATGGCAAATTTGGCCTTGGAGTACAAAAGGAAGCAAGGCAAAGGTTAACAGAGTTTTGCTAAGAGAATGCACTGGTCATAGCAAACACCCTCTTCCAACAAAACGAGAAGGCCCTACACGTGGACCTACCAGATGTTCAATACTGAAATCAGATTGGTATATTCTTTGCAGCCAAAGATGGAGAAGCTCTATACAGTCAGCAAAACACAAGACTGGAGCTTACTGTCATTCAGATCATAAACTCATTATTGCCAAATTCAGACTTAAATTGGTATTCTTAGATCTTTGCATTCAGATGGGTGTATATTTCCTCTTCTCCTTTTGCTTCTCTTTTTTTGTCAGCTATTTCTAAGGCCTCCTCAGTCAACCATTTTGCCTTTTTTCATTTTCTTTTTCTTGAGGATGGTCTTAATCACTGCCTCCTGTACCGTGTTATGAATCTCCTTCCATAGTTCAGGTACTCTGTCTGTCATATCTAATCCCTTGAATCTATTTGTCACTTCCACTGTATAATTTAAAGGTTTTAATTTAAGTTGTACCTGAATGACCTAGTGGTTTTCCCTACTTTTTTCTATTTCAGTCTGAATTTTGCACTAAGGAGTTCAGAGCCACAGTCAGCTCCTTGTCTTGTTTTTGCAGATTGTATGGAGCTTTTCATATTTGTTTGCAAAGAATTAGATGGCATAGATATTGAGCAAAAATTTTCATCATTGTAGAAAGCCTTTCTTAGCAGCACTTTTCTAAATAGTTGCTTCAGACGTCTCACTATTTTCTGTCTCAATGGTTCCAGATTTCTATAGATTCAAGGCATACTTATGAATATTAAAGTTGTTGGTGGATATCCTTAAAAGTTTTGAAACTAAGAAATGGACACCAATTACAGAGCAAATTCTGTTGAAGTATAATATGTCAAGCTGAGTCTGCAACTGTATTTGCAATTATCAAGCTATTCTTTTGGCCATGCTTCTGTAGTACGCGCCCCTAGAAAGTGTTTTCTGCTCCTACTGGGCTGGTGATGTATTGATAGGATGAAGAACTTGGATAAACATGCTTTTATACCCTGACACACTCTTCCCCCTTTTACTCCTGGATGTTTGCTCTGCTCTCTCCTGGAGGTGGTAGATGCAGTTGCGTTAGAAGGAGGCATCAGTATCCAGGTTGTTCTGCTGAGCACTAATTAACCTGAGGAATTACAGACTGAGGTCAGTAGAAACGGCAGTCTGGCACTATTAGGAACAGAATGTTTCATGAGAAAATAAACTGTACAGAATTGTTCAGAAGGGTCATAGTCTCCGTGGTAACTGGCCCACCAGTCCATATTGTCATATGTGGGCCCGGGTCTTTAGAGTCCTCAAAACAACCCTGTGTGGCATTTATTATTCCACTTCCAAAGCCAACTGAAGGTAACTCAGGAAATTTTCATGTAGTTTTTCCTGGGCCACTGGACGAGTGAATAGAAATGCTGGATTCAAGTTCTTTCAGCTGATCTTCACAACTTGTGTTTTTTGCACCATAATGCAGCTAGGCGGTGTCTGTGGCACTTCCTCTCCACTGAGTGGGACAGCTGACTCAAAGCTGTATTCTATGTGAAAGGCGTTGTTTGTAGACTGAATACACATTTAGCTTCCCAAGTGGCTTAGTGGTAGTGGTAAAGAATCCATCTGCCAATGCAGGAGAAACAAGAGACATGAGTTCATTCCCTGGGTCAGGAAGATCTCTTGGAGTAGGAAATGGCAACCCACTCCAGCATTCTTGCCTGGAAAATTCTATGGACAGAGGAGCCTGGTGCGCTACAGTCCATGGCTTAAAGAGTCGGACATGACTGAGTGTGCATGTGTGTGTGCGCGTGCACACACACACAAACACACACACACAAAGAGTGAGTGACCTGGAAGGGGGTGTTTTTTCTTTTACTTTAAGCAATTTTAAGTGATTTTTGTTATTTTTGTTTTAATTACATTAAAAAATGCAAAAAAAATGTAAAAGAGGTAAAAATCACTCATAATATGACCATTTCTTTTGAAATCATTTAAGAACTTTTCCTGTGCTTGCAGAGGCATAATTTTGCAAAAATGTTAGCATGTTATTATACATATCTTCTGCAACTTCTTCATTGACTTCAGAATTGAGGATGAATGTCTCTCCAAGTCAGTCAGGAATATTCTCTGTGTGGTTAACTGCTCTGTTACTTTAAAAATATGTGTGTGTGTGTGTAATGGTTATTGTTATACCCACTTTAACCACTCTCCTTCATTTTAGCCTGTAGGTCTTATTTTTTCTTTGTATGGTGTTACTAAGAAGTAATCATAAGAGGGGAACAAAACCTTATATTTGGTGGCACTCAGCACCAAATAATTCCAGATGTTTGCTTTCCCCATGTGAAGAGAGAACCCACACTGATGCTGTGTTTGTTCTTTTCATCCTCCTTTGTCTTTATTTCTCTTCCATTTCATTTAATTTTAACCTCAATACCAGACTTCTTTTGTGTAGTCCTTGGCCTGCTGCTGTGGTATATTTGCCACTGGCTCTCGTTCCAGCCCTCAGTCACTAATGTGTTTCTTGGCAGGGAATGGAAATGATGGTGGTCCTCTCAGTTGACTCAGGAGCACCCCAAGTCAGCAGTAATATTTGGCATAACAAGTACCAGGGTGGGATAACCACATGTCTGCGGACTGGGATTTTAAAGTTGTTAGTTGTACTGAGAGCTGTGGTTTAGTGATCAATTTAAGCAAGAGATTAAATTTATTTCCTGCAGGCTTCTTCTTCTTGGTCATACATCCAACAGTATTACCTTATTATTATCTTTCATATTCCTTTTTAATTTTTTTGGCTTAAATTTTCCTTTTACTTAAATTTTCATTTTACTTTGATCTCTTTTTCTTTTCTTCTCCCTATTTCTGATTCCTCACACTAATCAGATTTTCCTTCTGCTTGAATCTAATGATCTAGTTTTTCAAGTGAGTGGGGACAGGAGGGTGAGATAGGAAGATGGTGGGGGTAAATATGCCACCTGATAGTTGTTTAATATAATGTTGAACAGGGATATTAAGGAACCTAGTTTCTTTTGAGTCCTTGTGTTTGGGAGAATATAGAGTCAGTTGGACACTAATATCAAGTGGTTTTTGTGTGCAAAACCTAACAAAGAGATAATAATGACAGATACTGTGGCCGTCACCCCTCACGAGGGGATGTGAGCTACCTGGACAGGTCAATCCAGAACTTGGGAAACAACTCGTGCATTCAGCACTGGGGAGGAGGCTGGCCACAGTGCTCAGGCTGAAGGGTTCTGGAGCCCCTATAAATGTGGGCCAGGAATCTTTCATGGAAGTGCCCATATGGATAAAAGAGTACAGCATATGAAATGCTGAGCTGGATGAAGCACAAGCTGGAATCAAGATTTCCGGAAGAAATAGCAACAGTCTCACCTATGCAGGTAACACCACCCTAATGACCAAAAGCAAAGAGGAACTAAAGAGCCTCTTGATGAAGGTAAAAGAGAAGAGTGAAAAACTTTGCTTAAAACTCAACATTCAGAAAACTAAGATCATGCTATCTGGTCCCATCACTTCATGGCAAGTAGATGGGGAACAATAGAAACAGTGATAGACTTTATTTTCTTGGGCTCCAAAATCACTCCGGATGGTGACTGCAGCCATGAAATTAAAAGCCACTTGCCCCCTGGAAGAAAAGCTGTGACAAACCTAGACAGCATATTAAAAAGCAAAGATGTTACTTTGCTGACAAAGGTCCATGGTTTTTCCGGCAGTCATGTACAGATGTGAGAGTTGGACCATAAAAAAAGCTGAGCACTGAAGAACTGATACTTTCAAATTGTGGTGCTGTAGGAGACTCTTGGAGTCCCTTGGACTCCAAGGAGACCAAACTAGTCTATCCTGAAGAAAATCCACCCTGAATTTTCATGGAAAGAACTGATGCTGAGGTTGAAGCTCCGGTACTTTGGCCACCTGATGGGAAGAGCTGACTCATTAGAAAAGACCCTAATGCTGGGAAAGGTTTAAGGCAGGAGGGAAAGGGGGTGACAGAGGATGAGATGATTGGATGGCATCATTGACTCAACGGACATGAGTTTGAGCAAACTCTGGGAGATGCAGTAGGACAGGGAGGCCTGGCATGCTGCAGTCCACGGGATCGCAAAGAGTCGGACATGACTGATGACAATAACAGCAACAACCCCATCAGAATCCCCTGTAGCATTTCCCCTCCTCTTTCTCCCAGACAGCAGGAGTGGCACCACTCTTACCACAGACATTTCCCTTACAAATTTTCTTTTTTTTAAAAAATTGAAAGACAGTAAATGACCACCTGTACACACACACACACACACACACACACACACACACACTTTTCATTTTCATTTTGCTGATATTTGATAAGTGTGGATATGGTGGCATATCCCCCCCCCCTGCCCACTACTTCAGTATTCATTGCCTAAGAATAAGGACATCCTAAATGACCACAGTACAGTTATCACACACCAGAAGTATAGCATCTAAAGTATTCTCCATGTTAAAAATTTCCCAATTATCCACCCCCCTCTCACAAAGTCCCCATTTCCCATGAGTTCATGGTGTGCTGTGGGAAAAGGTACTTGCCTGTGTAGAAGGTGCAAGAAAAATATACCAGCAAAGGTAAACAAACACGATGGTAAGAAACTGTGGTATCAGTAACACATACATTGTGCATGGATGATAGATAAAAATGGAAAGACTTTCAGAAGGAACTGCATTTTATGTATATAGAGATTTTATTTTGGTAATAAACAGAGCTATATTGTTAGTATATGTAGTGTAGTATACTTATTTGAAGAAAAGTTAAGTATTGACTAAGGCATAGAACTAGTTCTGGGCCTCAGAAAAAAAGATTTTGAATAATAATTTCACTATACAGTGGGACAAATTTTTACTAAAATATTTCTGAGTCTCGTTATTGAATATGTGCATGCATGCTAAGTCGCTTCAGTCATGTCCAACTTTTTGTGACCCTCTGGACTGTAACCCTCCAGCCTTCTCTGTCCATGGGATTCTCCAGGCAAGAATACTGGAGTGGGTTGGTATGCCCTCCTGCAGGGGGTCTTCCTGACCCAGGGAGTGAGCCTGCATCTCTTGTGTCTCCTGCACTGGCAGTTGGGCTCTTTACCGCTAGTGCCACCTGGGACACTCTGGTTATTGATTATATCTAAACTTATATCTAGCAACAGAATAATTATTAATGAAGCAGTTAACCAGTTAACAATCAAGATTGCCAGGAGAAATATCAATAACCTCAGATATGCACATGACACTACCCTTTGGCAGAAAGCGAAGAGGAACTAAAGAGCCTCTTGATGAAAGTGAAAGAAGTGAAGTGAAGGTTGCTGTCATGTTTGACTCTTTGCAACCTCAGGGACTATAGTCTGCCAGGCTCCTCTGTCCATGGAATTTCCAGGTAAGAATACTGGGGTGGGTCACCATTCCCTTCTCCAGGGAATCTTCCCAACCCAGGTCTCCCACACTGCAGGCAGATTCTTTACCATCTGAGTCACTAGGGAAGTCAGGAAAGCCACTAGGAAAGTGAAAGAGAAGAGTAAAAACACTGGCTTAAAACTCAACATTCAGAAAACAAAGATCATGGCATCTAGTCCTATCACTTCACGGCAAATAGATGTGGAAACAATGGAAACAGTGACAGATTTGATTTTCTTGGGCTCCAAAAATCACTGCAGATGGTGACTGCAGCCATGAAATTAAAAGACACTTGCTACTTGGAAGTAAAGCTACAACCAACCTAGACAGCATATTTAAAAGCATAGATATTGCCGACAAAGGTCTGTCTAGTCAAAGCCATGGTTTTTCCATTGGTCATGTATGGATGTGAGAGTTGGACCATACAGAAAGTTGAACGCTGAGAAGTTGATGCTTTTGAACTGTGGTGTTGGAGAAGACTCTTGAGAGTCCCTTGGACTGCAAGGAGATCAAACCAGTCAGTCCTAAAGGAAATCAGTCCTGAATATTCATTAGAAGGACTGATGCTGAAGCTGAAGCTGCAGTACCTTGGCCACCTGGTGAGAAGAGCCTACTCATTGGAAAAGACCCTGATGCTGGTAAACATTGAAGGCAGGAGGAGAAGGGGATGACAGAGGATGAAATGGTTGGATGGCATCACTGACTTGATGAACATGAGTTTGAGCAAGCTCTGGGAGTTGGTGATGGACAGGGAAGCCTGGTGTGCTGCAGTTCATGGGGTCACAAAGACACAACTGAGCAACTGAACTGAACCTCTGGGTGAATCAGATTGAGTTTTTTGAAAGAACCTGTATATCATCTTTGGGGAAGTTCTAGTTGAAACTGGAAAATTTTTAATTTTATTCTAGCTCATTACGTATTATAGGGACTTCAATATTGTTCATTCAAAAATTCAGTACATTTTAGAAACTAGCTATTAGTTGACCTTAGTTTTGTACATTTTTGTTACTTTGCAAGAGTACCCTTAAGGCTCAAATCAAGTTAAAATTAGGGTAGATGGTGTGTGCCTATAAAGTCAGACTAAAACTGTATTTTTTTCCTGTCGACACTTGAATAGAAAAAAGTAATCTAAGAATCATGCTACAGTGTACAGTCTTATTCAAAACCACATATACTATAGTATTTTTAAAACCTGGAACCAAAATGTAGAATCATTGTGTTTAATAGCAGTTAAACTACATCTGATATTACTTGTATGTCTCTGCTGCTCTGTTTCGGCTTTTGGATTACATTAGTGGTATGAGAATGATTTTTATATTTAAGTAAGATACACTGCTTCACTGCACAGATGGTATCAGTTTTGAATTACAGTACTAAGTAAAAGAAAACTAGAACAACAATGATTTTGCCAGTCCGTTCTTACTGATTATTTATTTTGGATGATTGTAGTCCTTTTGAAGGTAGCAGACTTAACCTAGAAACTGGAGCCAAAAACCGAATGGGTAGGCATTCCCTTCTATTCCCTACTACAGGTCTGCTCATTTTCCCAAGAGAATCAATGCCAAGTTCTCCCTGAATGCAAGACTTTACTTCCTTAACAAAACTACTGTCTTGATTAACTTCCCTCTTCTCCTCATTTAAATATCCATGGGTCAGGTAAGTATTCTGTAGCTCTCACATCCCTGACTGTGGCCCAATCCTTTTTTTTTCCCCTCATTTTTTTTTCATCCTCCCTAGATTAGCTCATCCCTTTCCATGGCTACAGATACCTTCTATCTGTTGATGGTTCCCACATCCATGTCTTTAGCTCAGATCTCTGTCTCCTAGCCTACATACTCATTGGACATTTTCACTTGTGTGCCTCAAGTATCTTGTACTCAACATGCCCTAAACTAATTCATCTTTCAATCTAGGTATGTCCTTATTGCTCTGTTCCTTCTTTTAGTGCACAGTGGCACCATGCATCTAGTTCCCTAATCAGAGACCTGAAAGTGAAAGTCACTCAGTCATGTCTGACTCTTTGTGACCCCATGGAACCCAAGGACTGTATAGGCTTCTCTGTCCATGGGATTCTCCGGGCAAGAATACTGGAGTGGGTAGCCGTTCCCTTCTCCAGGGATCTTCCCTACCCAGAGATTGAACCCAGATGTCCCACATTGCAGGTGGATTCTTTACTGTCTGAGCCACGAGGGAAGTCCCAGAATGCTGGAGTGGGTATCCTATCCCTTCTCCAGTGGATCTTCCTGACCCAGAAGTCAAATCAGGGTCTCCTGCATTGCAGGTGGATTCTTATCAGCTGAGCTACCAGGGATATACAACGCCATCTTACTAGGGGACCTGAATATTATCTTTAATTCCTCCCTCTTCATGTTCAGTCAGACACTAAATATTATATACACTATGTCTTCAGTATCTCTCATATCTAGGCACTTTTCTTCATTCTTTGATGCATTAGACCAGGCTTCGATTACTTTATCTTACAGTATGATCTTCCTGTTTTCTACTCATTTTACATGCTGCTTCTATGTAATCTTTCTAAAATACAAATCTAATTACATCACTTTTATGGTAGAATTCTTCAGTGGCTTCCTATTATTCAGAATAATGTCCAATATCCTTATCAATCTTATAACGTTCATTCAGCTCCATCTACTGCTCGCCTAAGCAAGGTGACAGCCTTGGTCAAATTTATTTTTTTACCCTGCAGTCCTCCTGACACTTATCATTCATGATGTTTTTCTGGTGAGAAGCCAGAAATTTTATTGTGGTCTACTGTCCATCAGTAAACCCCAGTCAGAATTGTGTGTTTTTCTTCTTAAAGACACTTTGTACATATTGTAGCAGATAGTTGTACTAGCTGGCAAATTCCTTTGAGAAAGCTCTACCTAGAAGTTATGCTTGATATTATTTCAATGTTTTTATTACTGACTATAAAAGAAGCTATGGACTTTATTGAGCCTGATAAAGTAATAGAGGTGATTAGATGTCACCGTAGTCTGTCATTTTTCTCCCGACAAGGTGATAAAGAGTAAACATCAGCTTCTGTTGAAGCAATTGCTCAAACATGCCAACAGAGGTTGGTTGTATGTAAGTCTCCTCTGAGAGAGGGGTGTTCCTGAACTTAGGAAGGAAGGAAGGAACAAAGAAAGGAATGTCTCCAGTGGAGGGATCACTAATAGAGTAACCCTTTGGCTGGTCTCTCTCTCTAGATGCCCTGAGATGTTTGTTTTCACGATTAAAACAGAACTCACTGTAGGGCTTGCGCAGAGAAGGGAGTAAGTCCTGATTTGGCAAGATCCTAAGACAGCTGCGTTATATCTTGTTAGTCTATGCTTTGTCTACTGACAGGTGCTCTTGCCTCAGTCTTTGCACATGCTGTTCCCATTGCCTGTAACATCCTGCCTCCTATTCACTTGATGAACCCCCACATGCTGTTCGGGTCTCTTTCTTGACACACTAGGGCTGGGTTAAGTGCTCTGCTGAGTCTCTCTTACTATGGGAACATTTATCACACTGCAGCTTTAGTTTTAAGTTCAGTGACTGTGACTAATTTTACCATTTAAAATGAAGGAGATTTTAGAAGGTTTGCTTTTTAAGAGAATTAACTAGAGTTATGAGCCATTTCTCCATTTCTGAAACCAGTGAAGCTATGAGTTGCCTTTGAACCTAATTACAACTTTGAAAATTTGGGTGTAACGTATGTGCCATAAGGTATTCTATGGATGAGAGCTAGCCTACCCCAGCCTAGCTGCAGGTGTCTTGAATGTGAATGCTGGTGTTCTTTTTTTGGTGTGTACTCCAGTTGAAAAGCCAGCCCAGTTTTATCCCAACACATGACTTGTGCTTATTTGGCTAATGCAATATATCCTACCTGCATTTTCTCTACTTTCATCCTAAAAGTTCTCTTTGCCCTCTTTACAACTTAGCCCCTAGATCCCCTCCTGTTAGTATGGATATTTGCTTTCATTAACTAGACGTTTTTCCTCAGGTGGTATTATCTAGAACTGTTGTTTTGAGAGCACTTTTATTTCTATGCTCAGAGGAGTTGAATAGACTTGATATACCATAATTCAATAAGGATATGTATATTTTCCTAACTTATACTTTACTGGAACCCTATTGGACAATCCAAACAAATTACCTTTTGTTAAGAAAAAAAATACTTAAAGATATAGGAATCTGATGTGGAATCTAAAGGAGCAGTGATAAAAAGAGAGCATTTCTTTTCAAATATGTTTTCTTCACTTTATCACAGTCGTCTTTGTCATTCAAAAGACATGACACCTGGGCCCTCTGTCTCTTTTCTGTTTTCCAGGCAATGAATCCGCCTGTTACATTAGATCAGTGTGTCTATATCATGATCCTTACATCATTTTACACTGGAGTGTGATATAGAAGCCTTTCAATATAATATGCAGTAGACTTGATATTTTCAGATTTAACATGTACAGTTCTGAATATTCGCAGTTGATTTCAAAAATCTATGACATGCAGTAAGTTGTAGTTTTGCTGAGATTCGTATTTGAGTAATAGATACTATGAGGCAAATTTGTGAGCCTGAAGCATTGACCTAGTGAGTAAGCTTAACTCACACCTCAGGGTCTGCCTCAGAGTGAATTTATTGTCTGTTCAGCATCAGAGCTTACACAATAGTTTTTATGAAGTAATAAAACATTTAAAATGTATTATAAATAAAATGAACTACTAGTCCTGTTGAAGAAAGAGAAGAGAAAATATTAAGATCTAAGAACATGTTGGTTTTTGGTGTGAATAGTGAAGTTTTGAATAAATTAAGGATTAGGATATCTAATTAAATTGTGATTATGAACTAAAATGTGAATGAGTCCATGGTAGTCATCAAGTTAGTGAACCTATTTCGTTGAGTACTCCAGCCAGTGTGAAATTTGCTCAGGTGAATGAGAAATTGTAGAAGTTGAATAGGTAATTGTGTGCTCTGAAGATAGGAAGGAGAAGTCTGTTATTCTTTGTGGAAGTTTTTTTGTAGAAAACCAGGGTCATGGATATAAAATATGAAACATCAAGTATTGAAGGCACTAGTCAATTTCTATTAATAAAATAACCTTTAGTGTGAGTAAAGGTCTATAATTTTGAAGGGGGGGATAAAAAATTATACTTTTGTTATACTACATATAGAAACATATTGAAATATCAAGGGAACATTTTACCCAAAGATGGGCACATTAAAGGATAGAAGTGATAGAGACTTAGTAGACACTGGAGAGATCAAGAAGGGATGGGAAGAATGCACATGGAAGAACCGCCCAAAAAAGGTTTTGATGAACTGGACAAGTACGAGCATGTGGTCAATCACCCAGAGCCAAACATTCTGGAGTGTGAAGTTAAGTGGGCCTTCTAGTCGATCTGATGGAATTCCAGTAGAGCTATTGGAATAGCTCTACTATTCCAAGGATGATGATGCTATCAGCGTGTTGCACTCAATACATCAGCAAATCTGGAATACCCAGCAGTGGCCACAGGACTGGAAAAGGTCAATCCTCATCCCATTTCCCAAGAAGGGTAGTACTAAAGAATGTCCAAACCATTGGACAGTTGCACTCATCTCCCATGCTAGTAAGATCATGTTTAAAATCTTGCATGCTAGGCATCAGCATTGCTTGAACCAAGATAGGCAGGAGAAACATCAACAACTTCAGATATGCAGATGACACCACTCTAATGGCAGAAAGTGAAGAGGAACTAAAGAGCCTCTTGATGAAGGTGAAGGAGGAGAGTGAAAAAGCTGGCTTAAAACTCAAAGTTCAAAAAGTGAAGATCATGGCATCTGGTCCCATTACTTCATGGCAAATAGAAGGGGTAAAAGGTGGAAGTAGTGACAGACTTCCTCTTCTTGGGCTCCAAAATCACTGTGGATGTGTGACTGCAGCCATAGAATCAGAAGACAGTTGCTTCTTGGCAGGAAAGCTGTGACAAACCTAGACAGTGTGTTGAAAAGCAGAGCCGTTACTCTGCCGACAAAGGCCCGTATAGTCAAGGTTAGTGGTCTTCCCAGTGATTACATACAGTTCTGAGAGCTGTAAAGAAGGCAGAGCACTGCAGAATTAATGCCTTCAAACTGTGGTGCTAGAGAAGACTCTTGAGAGTCCCTTGGACAGCAAGGAGACTAAAGCCATCGATCTTAACGGAAATCAACTGTGAATACTCATTGGAAGGACTGATGCTGTGAACAGCCAACTCATTGGAAAAGTCTCTGATGCTGGGGAAGATTGACGGCGGAAGAAGAGAGTGTCAGAGGATGGGATGACTGGATGGCATCACTGATGCAATGGACATGAACTTGGGTAAACTTTGGGAGATGATGAGGGACCAGGAGGCCTGGCGTGCTGCAGTCCATGGGGTCGCAAAGACTCGGATGCACGTATAGAAAACAAAGGCTAAATGAACAGTCACTAAACTATTTATAATTAACATGCAGAAGGTGATTAGGAGATCCTTTTTTCCTTTTAAAGGTCCGCAGTCTTAAGATCTGATTTTCTTTGTGTGACACAAAGTTCATGTGAAGCACAAACCAGTCCTGGTGCTAGGGACAAGCTTCCTCCTGCGCTCTAGAAGGTGAAGATGTTATAGGCTAGAAATGGGCTCCACAAGATGGCAGAGACAAAAAACAAGTGTAAAGAGATTACGAATAAGCTGCATATGATTTTCAGAGCTCCAGGAAGTAGTCTAATATAGAAGTTGCTAACTGCCATATTCAGTCACTCGTGAGATTAAGAGGTAAAACTACTATGTGTAAAATAAATCAACCAGAAAAGATATAGAGCAAGGAATACAATCACTATTTTATAATTTCCATAAATGGAGTATAACCTTTAAAAATTGAATCACTATGTTGTACATCTGAAATTTTTATAATATTNTAATATTATAAAATTTTATAATATTATAGCTAATTTATAAATTAGCTATACCTTAATTTTTTTAAAAAAAGGAAAGAAAGCATCTACCACTTTCTTTGTTTTTCTCCTTTGAATTTTTCCCATTATGGATTAAAACTGCCCACCCCCACCCATGTTTTTCTCCACCACTTGTTTCTTTCCCTGATATAACTGCTCATGGCCATCACAAGGTCAGAAGGACCTTGCTGAAAGTTTATTACCTGCTCTTTTATACCTTTCATCTAGGAGGTGACTGGATGGCACAAGTAGTGATGGGCATTTTATATATGGAATCTTACAATATGTGGCTTTTTGTGTTTTTCTTCTTTCAGTTACTATGTTTTCAGAGTTGATAATTGTAGTATATATCAGTATTTAATTCCATTTTATGATTAAGTAATACCATATTTTGTCCCATTCATCAGTTGATGGATATTTGGGTTGCTTCCATTTTTGATTATTATGAATAATGCTTATTTGAATATATGTATACAAATTTTTCTTCGAATACCTGTTTTTTGCCGGGGGGCCTATACCCAGGACTAGAACTTCTGGGTCATATGGTATGTCTATGTTTAACTTTTTGAGAAGATACCAGACTGTTTTCCACAGCTTGCTGCACCACTTTGCCTTCTCACCAGCAACATATGAGGGTTCCAGTTTCTCCACAACTCATTAGCACTTGTTATTATCTTTTGTGTCACTGTCTTTACAAATGATTTTTTAAAATTATAGTTGATTTGCAACATTGTGCTGGTTTTCAGTGTACAGGTTCAGATTCTTTTTCATTTTGGGTTATCACAGGATACTGAACATATTCCATGTGCTGTACAGTATGTCCTTGTTATTTATCTATTTTATATGTAGTGATGCATACCTATTAATTCTATTTTGTTGTTGTTCTTCAGTCACTAAGTCTGCCCCACTCTTTGTGACCCCGTGGACTGCAGTTTGATAAGCTTCTCTGTCCTTCACTGTCTCCTGAAGTTTGCTGAAATTCATGTCTTTTGAGTCGGTGATACCATCTAACCGTCTCATCTTCTGCCACCCTCTTCTCTTTTTGCCTTCAGTCTTTCCCAGCATCAGGGTCTTTTCCAGTGAGTCGTTTTTTTGCATCAGGTGTCCAGAGTATTGGAGCTTCAATTTCAGAATCAGCCTTTCCAATGAATAGTGAACTGAAAGTTGCTCAGTCATGTCTGACTCTTTGTGACCCCATGGACTATATAGTCCATGGAATTCTCCAGGCCAGAATACTGGAGTGGGTAACCTTTCCGTTCTCCAGGGGATCTTCCCAACTTAGGGATCGAACCCAGGTCTCCTGCATTGCAGGTGGATTCTTTACCAGCTGAGCCACAAGGGAAGCCCAAGAGTACTGGAGTGGGTAGCCTATCCCTTCTCCAATGGAGCTTCCCGACCCAGGAATTGAACCAGGGTCCTTCCAATGAATATTCAGGGTTAATTTCCTGTTGGATTAACTCTTTGATCTCCTTGCTGTCCAAGGGACTCTCAAGAGTTTTCTCCAGCACCACAATTTGAAAGCATCTGTTCTTCAGTGCTCAGCCTTCTTTATGGTCCAGCTCTCATATCCGTACATGACTACTGGAAAAACCATAGCTTTGACTAGATGGACTTTTGTCAGCAAGGTTGTAATATCTTTGCTTTTTAATTCTCTGTCTAGGTTTGTCATAGCTTTCCTTCCAAGGAGCAAGCATCTTTTAATTTTGTGGCTGCAGTCATTGTCCACAGTGATTTTGGAGTCCAGGAAAATAAAATCTGTCACTATTTCCTTATGTTTTCCCATTTATTTGCCATGAAGTGATGGGACTGGATGCCATGATCTTAGTTTTTTTGAATGTTGAATTTTAAGCCAGCTTTTTCACTCTTCTCTTTCACCCTCATCAAGAGGCTGTTTAGTTCCTCTTCATGTTCTGCTTTTATCCCTCCTCCTCCCCTTTCTCCTTTGGTAACTTAAGTTTGTTTTCTATGTCTCTGAGTCTGTTTTCTGTTTTGTAAATAAGTTGATCTGTATTGTTCTTTTAGATCCCACACATAAGTGATATTATATAGTATTTGTCTCTCTCTACCTGACTACAGATGATTTTGATTGGTACAGTTAAAGTCTGAAAGAGCCATTTAAAACTTTCTGTTATTTTTTTGCCCTGTGATATACTTTAGTAGTATTAACAAAGGTCTCAAGGACATATTTCTTGTATAAGGTTTTTATATTTAGGAAATTTAATTTATAACAGATTCATAACTAGGTTTTGAACTTTTCTTCTTTAAACAGTTTCTTCTGAGTAGTAATCTAATATTTCCTCCTTTTTGCTATTATTTGGATTCTTCTTTTTTTTTTCTTCTAACTTCTTGAGATACCTAACATTAATTAAAATTTTTTTCATTGTGGTAAAATATACATAACATAAAATCTAAGTAACATAAAATTATACATAACATAAAAGTTTCATTGTATGTATATCCCACAGTTTATGTGTCTATTCATCTGTTGTTTCTACCTTTTGGCTGTTATGAACAGTGCTGCTGTGAACACTGGTGTACCTGTTTGGCTCACTGCTTTCGTTCTTTGGGATATATACCCAGAGGTGGAATTGCTGGGTCATATTGTAATTCAGTTTAATTTTTAAAGGAACAGTCATATGCTCTTTCCCATAGTGGCTGCATCATGTTACATTCATTCCAGCAATGCTCAAGGGTTCCAACTTCTCTACAGTTTCGCTGGCACTTATTTTCTATTGTTTGTTTTGATGATAGCCATCCTAATGTATGTGAAGTGATATCTTTTGGTGGTTTTTAATTTACACTTCCCTAATGATTAGTGGTTCCACTCTTTTCATGTGCCTACTAGCTATTTGTTGGGATAATGTCTATTTAAGACCTTTGCCCAGTTTTAAATCAAGTTGATTTTATTGTTGTTGTTATTGTTGAGTCATAGGACTTCTTTATATATTCTCCATTTTAACTCATTAGAAATATGATTTCCAAATATTTTTTCATTCTTTATGTTGTCTTTTCACTCTCTTGATTGTATTCTTTGATGCCTAAAAGTTTTAAACTTTTATGAAGTTCAGTTTCTTTTTATACCTGTACTTTTGATGTCATATCCAAGACAACATTACTGAGGTCAGTGTTATGAAGCTTTTCTCCTATGTTTTCTTCCAAGTTTTATAGTTTTAGCTCTTATATTAAAGTTTGACCCATTTTGAGAAATTTTGTATGTGAGATAAGGTTGAAGTGAAAGTGAAAGTGTTAGTTGCTCAGTCATGTCCAACTCTTTGCATCCCATGGACTGTAGCTCATCAGGCTCCTCTATCCATGGAATTCTCCAGGCAAGAACCCTAGAGTGGGTAGCTATTCTCTTCTCCAGGGGATCTTCCTGACTCAAGGATCGAACCGGGGTCTCCTGCATTGCAGCCTAATTCTTTACCATCTGAGCCATGAGTACATTAATTTTTAAATCTTTAAAAAATATACACAGTTATAGTTATAAATGCTTTAATTATGTCCCAGTTGTTTTGATTACGGAATTATTCCATTTTCTTCTTGGGAGTTTTGTCAAATTTTGCTTTATGTAGGTTGATACTGTATCATTTATGTATTCAATTTAGAATTATTATAGTGTTCTCATGAGTTGAATTTTTGTCATGATGAAGTGAACCTCTTTCTCTGGTAATGATTTCTTCTCTAAAGCCTATTTTGTTTAACAGAAATAGGTACACCAACCCTATATTTGTCAGTGTTTATATCTATACTCAGTTTTTTTTGAAGTTTTAATTGTCATCCTGATAAACACTGTATGTTTGGATTTTAAAAATTCATTTTGATCATCTTTTTTAAACTAGATCATTTTAGTCGATTTACATTTGATGTGATCAGTGATAAGTCAGCTTTTTATTTCCTTCCTTCTTTGTACTGTAACTATTCTGCATCCCATTTTCTCTCCTTTCTTGCATTCTTTTTGATTGATAATTAAAAAAAATCAGTTCATAGTTTGTTCATGTTATTTTCTAAATTACCTAATCTATATCTGTTCTTTTAATGGTTATCCTAGAAGTTCTCCTCCCTGTATTCTTTCTCCACTTCCCTAACAGTTTACTTTCCAAATAAACTACTTCTGGGGAACCTCAAATAAGGCATTTATTGTTCTTGGGATTTAGAGTTCTAAGATCTATGGATTAATGTGCATATTGATGATGGGAAGATATAATTGGAAGATGTTCAGTTGCCTTATAATAGTAGATATGGAAATCTGTGGATCAAGTCCCCTTAGTTCTCATGAGGTTTTTATATATTTTTGGTCATTTACCACTCCTCATGCTTGAATGTTATTGTTTGGAACCCAGTGACATCCTTACCCACTCAGCAGGGAGAAGTAATTGATACACAGAAATCCTCATACATTCTTCAAAGTTTACTGCAAGATTGGATGGACATGAAGACCAGTTTTCTGGGAACATCCTCTTAGCAGGCCTAACCTTAAGACATGTCTAAGCATCGTTCTGAAATTTGTATGCTACAGTTAAGGTTAAAATTAAAATTTTTAAAAAGTTTGAGCTGTGGTACATATACACAATGGAGTATTACTCAGCCATTAAAAAGAATACATTTGAATCAGTTCTGATGAGGTGAATGAAACTGGAGCCTATTATACAGAGTGAAGTAAACCAGAAAGAAAAATACCAATACAGTATACTAACACATATATATGGAATTTAGAAAGATGGTAACCATAACCCTGTATGCGAGACAGCAAAAGAGACAAAGATGTATAGAATAGTCTTTTGGACTCTGTGGGAGAGGGAGAGGGTGGGATGATTTGGGGGAATGTCATGGAAACATGTATAATATCATATAAGAAGTGAATCACCAGTCCAGGTTCAATACAGGATCCTTGGGGCTGGTGCACTGGGATGACCCGGAGGGATGGTACAGGGAGGGAGGTGGGAGGGGGGTTCAGGATGGGGAACACGTGTATGCCCGTGGCAGATTCATGTTGATGTGTAGCAGAATCAATACAATATTGTAAAGTAATTAGCCTCCAATTAAAATAAATAAATTTAATTTAAAAAATAGTTTGAGAACAATAGAGGATTTATGAATATTGGAATTTATATGAATTCTGTGGAGAAGAATGATTTATGAATTGTAGCATGATCAGAAGCCTTAGCTATTGATATTAACACATAAAATTATTATTCTGTTGGTACAAATGTAATTGTGGTTTCAGACCATGAATTTTAAATCATTATAACTGGGCTCAAATACATCTTTATCAAGCAAAATAGTAACGATTACAATCAACACATTTTAGCCAATGAGAAATAGGTTTATTCCTGTAGCATAAAAATCTGTGCTTAGGGATATGAAAAACACTTGGAAAGCATTTTCTGCATCCTGATGGTTGTAGAAGCATTTTCCCTGCAAAAAGTTGTCAAGATGCTTGAAGAAGTGGTAGTAGTTTGTGAGAGGTCAGGTGAATATGAAGGATGAGGCAAAACTTCTTAGCCCAATTTGTTCAACCTTTGAAGCGTTGCTTGTGTAACGTGTGGTTGTGCATTGCTGTAAAGAAGAAGGGTCCTTTCTGTTGACCAGTGCCAGCTGCAAGCATTGCAGTTTTGGTGCATCTCATCGATTTGGTGAGCATACTTCTCAGATGTAATGGTTTTGCTGGGATTCAGAAAGCTGTAGTGGACCAGACAGGCAGCAGACCACCAAACAGTGACCATGACCTTTTTTTGGGTGCAAGTTTGACTTTGGGAAGTTTTTTGGAGCTTCTTCTCAGTCCAACCACTGAGCTGGCCATTGCTGGTTGTATAAAATCCACTTTTCGTTGCACATCACAGTCCAATTGAGAAATGGTTTGTCGTTGTTGTTGCCTAGAATAAGAGAAGATGACACTTCAAAATGAAATATTTTGATTTTCAGTCAGCTCACAAGGTACCTACTTACCTAACATTTTCACCTTTCCAGTTTGCTTCAAATGCCAAAGCAATGGTCCATGTTGAGTTCTTCAGCAACTTCTCATGCGGTTGTAAGAGGATCTGCTTTGATGATCCTTTCAATTGGTTGTTGTCAACTTCTGATAGCCAGCTACTGCACGCTCTTTATCTTCAAAGCTTTCATCTCCTTTGCAAAACTTCCTGAACTGTACATTTGTTAGCAGTTCCTGGGCCAAATGCATTGTTGATGTTGTGAGTTTTCTCGGCTGCTTTATGACCCATTTTGAACTCAAATAAGAAAGTTGCTCGAATTTGCTTTTTGTCTAACATCATTTCCCCAGTCCAAAATAAATATAAAATAAACATCAAGTAATAAGTCAGTAGCAATGAAATGCAAAGTGAGAAATGTGCTTTAAAATGATGTATAACATAACCACGTTTATTTAAGAATGTATTCCAGTATCAAACACCAAAGTTCAGTAGTGCAACCACAATTACTTTTGCACCAACCTAATAAGGCTAAGCGCCGAAGAATTGATGCTTTTGAACTGTGGTGTTGGAGAAGACTCTTGAGAGTCCCTTGGACTGCAAGGAGATCCAACCAGTCCATTCTGAAGGAGATCAGCCCTGGGATTTCTTTGGAAGGAATGATGCTGAAGCTGAAACTCCAGTACTTTGGCCACCACATGGGAAGAGTTGACTCATCGGAAAAGACTCTGATGCTGGGAGGGATTGGGGGCAGGAGGAGAAGGGGACGACAGAGGATGAGATGGCTGGATGGCATCACTGACTGGATGGACGTGAGTCTGAGTGAACTCCGGGAGTTGGTAATGGACAGGGAGGCCTGGCGTGCTGCGATTCATGGGGTCCCAGAGAGTCGGACACAACTGAGCAACTGAACTGAACTGAATAATACCCTGTGGAGTACAAGTGCAAAAGATAACTCTCCTTTTATGGAGGGTTACCCTGGTGGCTCAGATGGTAAAGAATCCGCCTGCGGTGTGAGAGACCTGGGTTTCATTCTTGAGTTGGGAAGATCCTCTGGAGGAGAGCAACCCACTCCAGTATTCTTGCTGGAGAATCACCATGGACAGAGGAGCCTGGTGGGCTACAGTCCATGGGGTCACAAAGAGTCGGACAGGACTAAGCGACTAAGCACAGACCCTTTTATGGTGTGCTCTTTTTATAATATAATCATGTTTATTCAAGGTTCAATTGTGTGGTTTTTAGGTTTCTACTATAACTAGTGGAAATGCAAACACTCAGTGATTGTGTGAAAACTGTACCTGTTAATTTATATATACTTCAGTGGAAGTAGATAGTGCTATATATAGGAAATATATGCTTCTGAGCATTTACTTCTTCAGAGTTTTTAAAGGTTCAGAAAATTTAAAAAACAAAGACTGAATCCCATGTAGTACCTTTGACAAGCTGTAAAAGACTCATTGTTGTTCAGTTGTTGAATTGATCCAACTCTGCAACCCCCACAGACTGCAGCACACCGGCTTCCCTGTCCTTTGTCATCTCCTGTAGTTTACTCAAATTCATTTTTATTGAGTCAGTGATGCCATTCAACTATCTCATCCTCTGTTGTTCCCTTCTCCTCATGCCATCAATCTTTTCCAGCATCTAGGTCTTTATATGGGTTGGCTCTACGCATCAGATGGCCAAAGTATTGAAGCTTCAGCTTCAGCATCAGGTCCTTCCAATGAATATTCAGGACTGATTTCCTTTAGGATTGACTGGTTTGATCTCCTTGCAGTACAAGGGACTCTCAAGAGTCTTCTCTAGTACCACAGTTTGAAAGTATCAATTCTTCAACACTCAGCCTTCTCTTTATGGTCCAACTCTCACAACTGTATATAACTACTGGAAAAATCATAGCTTTGACTATATGAACCTTTGTCACCAAAATGATGTCTCTGCTTTAATAATCTGTTTAGGTTTGTCTTAGCTTTTCTTCCAAGGAGAAAGCATCTTTTAATTTTGTGGCTGCAGTCACCATCCCCAGTGATTTGGAGTCCAAGAAAATAAAATCTGTCACTATTTCCACTTTTTCCCCATCTATTGCCATGAAGTGATGGGACCAGATGCCGTGATCTTAGTTTTTTGAATGTTGAGTTTTAAATCAGCATTTTCACTCTTCCTCTTTCACCCTCATTAAGTCACTCTTTAATTCCTCTTCACTTTCTGCCATTAGAGTGGTATCATCTATATCTGAGGTTGTTGATATTTCTCCTGGCAATCTTGATTCCGGCTTGTGAGTCATCCAGCCCAGCATTTTGCATGTTGTATATACTCTTCATATAGTTAAATAAACAGGGTGACAATATATAGCCTTGATGAACTCCTTTCGCAGTTTTGAAGCAGTCTGTTGTTCCATGTCTGGTTCTGTTACTTCTTGACCTGCCTATAGGTTTCTCAGTAGACAGGTAAGGTGGTCTGGTATTACCATCTTGATAAGTTTTTTCCACAGTTTCTTCTGATCTACACAGTAAAGGCTTTAGCATAGTTAATGAAGCAGAAATAGATGTTTTTCTGGAATTCCCTTGCTTTTACTGTGATCCAGCGGATGTTGGCAATTTGATCTCTGGTTCCTCTGCCTTTCTAAATCCAGCTGTACATCTGGAAGTTCTCAGTTCATGTAATGTTGAAGCCTAGCTTGAAGAATTTTGAGCATTACCTGCTGATTTCACATTCAGTTCAGTTCAGTTGCTCAGTTGTGTCCGACGCTTTGTGACTCCATGAATCGCAGCACGCCAGGCCTCTCTGTCCATCACCAACACCCCGAGTTCACTCAGACTCACGTCCATCGAGTCAGTGATGCCATCCAGCCATCTCATCCTCTGTCGTCCCCTTCTCCTCCTGCCCCCAATCCCTCCCAGCATCAGAGTCTTTTCCAATGAGTCAGCTCTTCGCATGAGGTGTCCAAAGTACTGGAGTTTCAGCTTCAGCATCAGTCCTTCCAATGAACACCCAGGACTGATCTCCTTTTGGATGGACTGGGTGGATCTCCTTGCAGTCCAAGGGACTATCAAGAGTCTTCTCCAACACCACAGTTCAAACGCATCAATTCTTAAGTGCTCAGCTTTCTTTATAGTCCAACTCTCACATCCATACATGACCACTGGAAAAACCAATGAAATTGTAAATAAACTGTACTTTAAAAATTATTCTTCCTTGCTGAAACATTAGCCTTTGTTTTAGAGAAAGTATGAATATTTTTAGATAGAAAACCAATTTAAAAAAAAATCTCATTCATTAGTGTTAACTGTCAGCCTTTTTACTTTCATGTCAGATCCCCTGTTCTTAATACATAGATTGTCAGGAGCTCAGGACATGAATTTGTACAACTTACAAATTAAATTTCAGAGCTCTTGAGAGAAATTGTGACTTGAGCTTGGGAGGATAGGGAAATCTTATCAGCTGGAAAAATGGATTTTACTGTATAGCAGTGATAAAATCCCTTATCTTGGATATGTGTCTTGAATTTTTACTTAAGAAAATAGAAATATATTTTTATTCAGGAAAGAGCATACTGCAGGTATACAGCTTCTTTCTACAAATTCCTGCCTTTTTGTTGGAGATAAAAAAACAGGTTTTCTAGTTTAACTTTTTGAGGGCAATTTGAATAGTTTCCATCTTGCAAATTATGCAATTTCATATTAAATAGCCAGTGGTGAGGTGGTTGCAGGGAAGTATTCAGTTCATTCAGCATCATCAGATTGATTTGACAAAAGGGATTCTTTTAACTGTGTGGAAAACATTTTTCTCCCTTTATCCTTTGGCAGAGGCAGACATTGTCTTTGGTTTCCCCACAGAAGTTTGGGTGGGTAGACTTGGGATGTGTAAATAGAAGCAGCAGACAGAGAGATTGCCTCTGACAGTTAGAAGGACCCACTGAGAATTTTAGAATGAGCCTGTTGACCCTGATGATGTGGTATGGGATGGGGTTGTTAGAGAGATTTGAGAGAAGAATTAAGCAATTTGAATGTAAAAGAGGAATGCAAATGCTCAGAATAATATGATAATTTATCCTTAAGAAAATAAGCCAAAATTTTTAGGTTGAGTCCCTGAAAAATTTTGCTTTTGTTAACTGATAAAAATAAAAGTTACTTTTCATATTCAGCTTTCACTTCCTTTTGTGACATGTCATCAGTGATTTGTGATATGGATGAGTGCTTGATCTATTTCTCAGTGAATAAGATATGTGAACTTGGGCAAGAAATTTAATATCTCTTTGCCTCAGTTTCCTCATCTATAAAACAGTATTGTGAATATTGAGACATCAAAAGAGCTAATGGTTGTTGTCATAGAATAAGCACTGTGTAAGTTGACTCATTGGAAAAGACTGATGCTGGGAGGGATTGGGGGCAGGAGGAGAAGGGGACGACAGGATGAGATGGCTGGATGGCATCACTGACTCGATGGACGTGAGTCTGAGTGAACTCCCGGAGTTGGTGATGGACAGGGAGGCCTGGCATGCTGCGATTCACAGAGTCGCAAAGAGTCTGACTGAACTGAAGTGTTAGCTGCTATAATCATCATCATCATTTTTATATCAAGAGATTGAGAAAGTCTGTTGAGGATGAAGTTATGTCTTCCTCTAGTAACCTCAGTATATTTGATGTATTTTTATAGAAATGAATCAAGAATGAATTGTTCAGTGTTTAAAATATTTTGTAATATGTTCATGTTACCTTTTAAAAATTAACTTTTGAAAGATATACATATTTTCTTAACTTTTTTCCTAATTAAAACATGAGCCAATAAATGTCACATAAAAAAGAATACAACCACATGGGACCATTTATTTTGGGGCCAAAGAACTGTCCACACCCCAGTGGTCCCCAAGGGCATTATTATATTACAAATCTATACAGCAGTTCTTAATGATAGGCAGCCCCCAAGTCATCCAGATTTTAGGATGTGCTTTCGAAAAGACATGGAACTGTATATTTCTTTTTGAAAAAAATCTCCATTATGAATACATACAGCAAATCTGGGCACTTAAAATTCCTCTGTGATTTTAGCAAGCTCTGTCAGGTCTAGTGTATTCTTACGTGCATTGAAATGAAAGGTTTCTGTATTTTTTTCATGGCCTTGAAGTTAGCATGAGAGAAACGGAGCTCTTAATCTTTGTTCCAGATTTTCATATTCCTCTTTTGTAGTGTTGTCAGTACATAGTGTGTCGTAGGGCAGTGGTGGCTTGAAGTACTGTCTGTTTTTGTTTTGTTTAACCTGTGCAATTGGTCAAGTTTATGTTGTTGTGGTGGCAGTAAGTTTATTTTGTTTTCTTGTTTAATAAACTGCCATTGAGCCAACAAATTCTCTTACCTGTGAAGAATAAAGTGGAAGATGGATAATGATTAAGATTTTTATATTTAACTACTAAAGTTTACTAATTTAGAACTCTTAGAAGTGATAGCAGACAATCTCCCTATTAGAGATGGGCCAAGAATTGCACAGCAGGTGTTCAGGTAAATGAATTTTGAATGACAAATGAATCACATCTAGATGTTACTATTTTCAGAAGAAAGCATTAGCTCTCACACTTTCCTTCTCAGGAGCAAGAAAACCTTTCCTGGAGGCCTCTATCCCAGATGTCTCCTGGTATCTCCTTGGCCAGGATACAGTTAAGGTTGTAACTTTACTCCAGTTAAGAGGTGTGGGATTACCCTCATAGACTTAGCTGTAATAAGTGTCTTGGGTAAACCACAAGGATGACTGTACTGGATATAAAAATAATACATTTCCTTTTATCTTAGGAAATTTAGAAAATAACGAGAAGTATAATTAAGCAAATAAATTCACCACACAGAGATAACTATTGTTAACATTGCAATATTTAGCTTTTCAGTTGCATATGAATATATTTGTGTATATAAAATTGCAGTCATCCTGTGCATAGTATTTTATAGTCGTAAATTTAGCCATCTAACACAAGCATTTTTCCATGCCACTAAATCATGTTCCTCTAAAATGAGACAGGAGTTTGTTGGTACTTTTATCCGGCTGTATTACAAATTGGTTAGTTGCTTGCTGGAAATTTAGATAACAGTTTTTTTTTTGCTGTTGAATGCAGTGAACATCCTTATATATCACTCACTGTGTACATCTCTGGTTATTTCCTTAGGCTCTGTTCCTAGAAGTGGGTTTATAGGTGAAAGGGCGTAAACACTTTCAAAGCTTTTGGCATACTTTTCCTATTATCCTCCAAAAAAACTTGTACAAGTTACACTCCCATAAACCTGTATATGAGTGGCTATTGAACTGTTCTTGCCAGCACTGGGAATTACTTTTTAATTGCTAATTTTATAGGCAAGAATTGGTATTCTTTTGTTTTATTCTGNTTGCTTCGACAACATAGCATTTTCTTTATCTTCACTTTCTCTCAGGTATAAAAAAAAACCTTTGTTATATAGGAGGAATTTTAAAATGTCTTTTTAAGCTTTTCTCCTTACATCTTAGATTAGATTCTTTTTTTTCTTCTTTTTATTGTATGAGTGTGTTTGTGTGTGTGCGTGTGTATGTAGGAATAATCTCAGAGCTCAAGTAAATGATATTTTCCTGTGTTATTTATTAACAGTTACAGCTATGGCATATTGTCAACATTTGTCTCATTTAATCTACTTTTTGTTTGTAGGCAATTGGTATCATTACCCTTTTATTTTAAAGAGAGATGAACTATTTTGAGCCACACAGCTAATAATGGTAGAGCTAGTTTGGAACCTAGGTTCTTAGTAACGTGTTTGGGTTTCACGTTATAAACTGCACTGTGTTTGGTCTTGCACATTAAAAGAGACTGAATTGAAATTTTCAAGTTATCTTGAGAAATTTACAGTTTAGTTAAATTTGGTTCTCACTCTCAAGTAGACTCTTCTCCTTATTATTTGCTGCTAGAAAAATAAAAGGCCTCAAATATAATTTAATATAACCATTAAGAACCATAGCACTTTTACAGTCATTTTTGTTGTAAACTTGTGTTTGTACAACCCATGACTTGATAGCAGAGCAAACCATCTTATATTACCATATTTTGAATGTAGCAGGAACTAGCTTAGCAAAATTTTGAAATCTCTGCCTCGAATATTGTGGTATAGTAAAGCAAACATCTCTGCAGCTTTCAGGTTTGTGTGGTGCAGCCTGTCCAAGGCACTGATGCTTATTCTCACTGTTGACTCCCTAGGTTTCAGGAGTGCTTTTGCTGACAGGCATTTAAATTCACCAGGAGAGATTATTTCTACCTAGTAGAGAAATCTTGGAGAAAGATATCATCATTGTTTTGTTAGAAATGCCATAACTAATGATAGTAGCTAACATATTTTGAGTGCTTACAATGTGCCAGGCCCAAGTCTAAGTGGTTTCTAGATAGTAATACATTTTATTATTCACAGTAATTCCTAGGTTTTCCCCATTTAAAGATGCAGAAACTGAGGCATGAGGAGGTTAAATAGTTTTCCAAAGTCACAGGGCAAAGTGAGAATTCAAACCTTGGCAGTCTACTTCCGGAGGCAGCCTCCTTAGTTCCTCTGTTATACTGACACTTACTAGATGAAGAGGGAGAGGGGTAGACTCATAAGTAGCTGTTCTTGTTTTTGGAAAAGGTTAACCTTGTTTCTCACATCCATACACGACCACTGGAAAAACCGTAGCCTTGGCTAGATGGGCCTTTGTCGGCAAAGTAATGTCTCTGCTTTTGAATGTGCTATCTAGGTTGGTCAAAACTTTCCTTACAAGGAGTAAGTGTCTTTTAATTTCATGGCTGCAGTCACCATTTGCAGTGATTTTGGAGCCCAGAAAAATAAAGCCTGACACTGTTTCCACTGTTTCACCATCTATTTTCCATGAAGTGATGGTACCAGATGCCATGATCTTAGTTTTCTGAATGTTGAGTTTTAAGCCAACTTTTTTGCTCTCCTCTTTCACTTTCATCAAGAGGCTTTTGAGTTCCTCTTCACTTTCTGCCATAAGGGTGGTGTCATCTGCATATCTGAGGTTATTGATATTTCTCCTGGCAATCTTGATTCCAGCTTGTGCTTCTTCCAGTCCAGTGTTTCTCATGATGTATTCTTTATAGAAGTTGAATAAGCAGGGTGACAATATACAGCCTTGACGTACTCCTTTACCAATTTGGAACCAGTCTGTTGTTCCATGTCCGGTTTTAACTGGACCTGCTTCCTGACCTGCATATAGGTTTCTCAAGAGGCAGGTCAGGTGGTCTGGTATTCCCATCGAGTTGAACTGTGAAGAAAGCTGAATGCTAAAGAATTGATGCTTTTGAACTGTGGTGTTGGAGAAGACTCTTGAGAGTCCCTTGGACTGCAGGGAGGTCCAACCAGCCCATTCTAAAGGGGATCAGTCCTGTGTGTTCTTTGGAAGGAATGATGCTAAAGCTGAAACTCCAGTACTTTGGCCACGTCATGCGAAGAGTTGACTCATTGGAAAAGACTCTGATGCTGGGAGGGATTTGGGGCAGGAGGAGAAGGGGACGACAGAGGATGAGATGGCTGGATGGCATCACCAACTCAATGGACATGGGTTTGGGTAGACTCCGGGAGTTGGTGATGGACAGGGAGGCCTGGCGTGCTGTGATTCATGGGATTGCAGAGAGTTGGCTATGACTAAGTGACTGAACTGACTGACTGACTGAACTTTATTTCTAGTGGGAGTCAAAATAATTAAGCTATTCAGTTCAGTCACTCAGTTGTGTCTGACTCTCTGCGACCCCATGGACTGTAGCATGCCAGGCTTCCCTGTTCATGACCAACTCCCAGAGCTTGCTCAGACTCATGTCCATTGAGTTGGTGATGCCATCCAACCATCTCATCCTCTGTCACCCCCTTTCCCTCCTGCTTTCAATTTTTCCCAGCATCAGGGTCTTTTCTAACGAGTCTGTTCTTCCCAGTAGGTGGCCAAAGTATTGGAGCTTCAGCATCAGTTCTTCCAATGAATATTCAGGCCTGATTTCCTTTAGGATGGACTGGTTGGATCTCCTTGCAGTCCCAGGGACTCTCAAGAGTTTTCTCCAACACCACAGTTTAAAAGCATCAATTCTTCAGCGCTCAGCTTTCTTTATGGTCCAACTCTCACATCCATACATGAGTACTGGAAAAAAAACATAGCTTTGACTAGATGGACCTTTGTTGGCAAAGGATGGTCTCTGCTTTTTAATATGCTCTCTAGGTTTGTTGTAGCTTTTCTTCCAAGGAACAAGTGTCTTTTAATTTCATGGCTGTAATCACCATCTGCAGTGATTTAAGACAAGATGGTAGAGTAGCTGTTGCCACTGATTAAATTCTTAACTCATAAAAATGAGTTGTTTTATGCCTAATATTACTGTGGAACCCAGTGAATATTTAGATACACTTGCACTTCCAGTAAATAGTTTTCTAGAAAGATAGTGTTTAAAACAAAATGTAGAGTGGGTTCAGAATCAATGTGACAGTCACAGAATGACTGAGTGGTCTTGTTAATGCTCTATAATAAATATTGCAGACCATGCCTTATTGATTGTGTACTCTGTGCTTTATAACTGTATCTTCCAGAAATGGCAGGCTAAATAATTTGGAATTGCCCAGGCTGGCTGTAGGTAGAATTTGTATTTGACCCCTTCTCATTTTACCTATCATTGATTGGGACCTTCATCTGTTCTTCCTTTCCCTGTTTCAGCATGCTCCTCCTGAGACATTGGTATTAATGTTTAACAGTATATTTCATCTTCTCAGGGTATTTGCATTTAATAAAAACTCAAAGGCCATGCTGCAGAATTACTTCCACTATTTGCCTCATTCCTTGATGAGGCTCAGGAAATTTCTTCTTCATATTNTTTTTGTGCCAATACCATACTCCTTTGATTATTGTAGAGTTGTAGTATAGTTTGAAATCAGGGTACGTGATTTCTCCAGCTTTATTGTTCTTTCTCAAATTTGTTTTGTGCTATTTAAAGTCTTTTTGTTTCTACTCAAATTTTGGATTTATTTATTTCAGTACTAAGATGCCATTGGTGTTTTGAAAGAAATTGCATTGAATATGTATTCCTTTTGTAGTAGGGTCATTTTAACAATATTAATTCTTTAATCCATGAACATGGTATATCTTTCCATTTCTTTGTACCATCTTCAATTTCTTCCAACAGTGTCTTATAATTTTTCACATAGGTCCTTTACTTCTTGGTTAGATTTAGTCCTAGGTATTTTATTCTTTTTGATGCAACTGTTATTAAGTGGGATTGTTCCCTCTTCTTCCCCTCCCCACTCCCCCAACCACTGCCAGGCATTTTATTTGTAGGTATTACATCCCTTGAGAAAAAAATCCAAGGATTTTCCTTCCTGTGTGTTTTCATCTTGTTTTTTTTGTGGTTCATGATGCCAGCTGAAGTTGTCAATACAATGAAACCAAATTGATGGGATGGGAGCAGGTTATTCTGCCATTTTTCTAGATGTTAATCTGGGGCTGATCACTCCACACTTATTTAGCCTGCCTGTGAGGTTCACAACAATGTTCCCAGCTCTGTGATGATCTGTGATTTCACATTCACCAATGTAACCATGCTTCACCATCACATTTAGAAACCTGATGATGACTTTGGAGCAGAGCCTAATAAGCACCTGGCATTTGCCTCTCTTTTCCGCGTTGTTGATACTCTTGAGAGCATCAGCCAGGACATTCACACTTTTTCACTCTCCTCTTTCACCCTCATCAAGAGTTCTTTTTAGTTTCCTCTTTGCTTTCTGCCTTTAGAGTGGTATCATCTGCATTTCTGAGGTTGTTGATATTTCTCCCAGTGATGTTGATTCAAGTTTGTGAGTCATCCATCCTGGCTTTTAGCTTGACATACTCTGCATAGAAGTTAAATAAGCAGGGTGGCAATAGACAGCCTTGACGTACTCCGTTCCCAGTTTTGAACCAGCCCATTGTTCCATGCCTGGTTCTAACTGTTGCTTCTTTCCCTGTATAAAGGTTTCTCAGGAGGCAGGTAAGGTGGTCTGATATTCATTCCCATCTTTTTAAGAATTTTCCACAGTTTTTTGTGGTCTACACAGTCAAAAGCTTTAGCGTAGTCAATGGAACAGAAGTAGATGTTTCTTTGGAATTCCTTTGCTATTTTTAATGATCCAATGGATGTTGGCAATTTGTTCTCTGATTCCTCTGCCTTTTCTAAATCCAGCTTGAACATCTTGGTTCATGTACTGTTGAAGCCTAGCTTGAAGGATTTTGACCATTACCTTGCTAGTATGCGAAATGAGTGCAATTGTGTGGTATTTGGAACATTCTTTGGCATTGCCTTTCTTTGGGATTGGAATGAAAATTGACCTTTTTGAGTCCTGTGGCCACTGTTGAGTTTTCCAAATTTGCTGGCATATTGAGTGCAGCACTTAGCAGCAGCATCTTTTAGGATTTGAAATAGCTTAGCTGGGACTCCATCACCTCCACTAGCTTTGTTCATGGTAATGCTTCCAAAGGCCAAAGGTTACAATCATGCTTAAGCTAGTGAAAATTTTCAAGATTTTTACCCATAGTTATTCGGACACGACTGAAGTGACTTAGCAGCAGCAGCAGCATTAAGCAAATAGACTCATACTCTTTCTTTGATTTTTTTTTTTTTTTAATCTTAACCAGATAGATATGGTTAAACTTTTTGAGCTTTGCCACACCAAATACAATTCTTATGGTGTGACAGGGAAGGATCAGTAGATCAGTAGCACATTATTAGCCCTTACGCTGGGCACATACATACTTACATAATTAACCTGTTACTTGAGATCACCTTGCCTCTAAACAAGTGGTCTTGAAATGAGGTAGAGAAAGGTAAAAAGATCAGACTGCTTGTGACAGGGAGAGGAACATCTGTTAGAGGAAAGGTTTAAAGAAAATCTGGCTCATGGAATTAATGCCAGAGGGTATGTGCTGCTGTAGAATACCCTGTAGTCTAAGTTGGATGAATAAACAAACCAAGCAACAAAAAAACCTTCATATTTGACATGTGAGAGGAGGTCTCCCTTATGAAATTCTTAGTTGACATTGGAAATACATAGTATCTTGAGGGTAGAGTTAGGGGGAGACACAATAAAAAGCTTTTGTATTTTTAATTTCCTGGTGGTTGAAGAGTCACATAGTAGACTTTGAAGCAGATAAAACTTCATAGTATAACCAACACAAATTATCCTCTATGTCTGGAGGAAGCAAGCATCTGGCTCTCTGAATTTATGAAATTGTAACTCAGGGAACTGATTAATTTTACTGTATAGGGTGTGAGGGCTGCAGCTGCTGCCAGATAATAGTTGAGATCCATTTTTTGCCTTTTTCACTCTGCTCCTGCTATTTCTGAACCTTATTCTTTGAGCGTCTAGAGTAGATTTCAGTTTTGTTGAGCCAAAATTGCTCCTGTCACCATGGCTTTAAAAAAAGACTCCTTTATTTTATTATAGAGGAGTTTTAGGTCCTTAGAAAACTTGAGTGGAAAGTACAGACTTACCATATATTTTTTTCCGCTACATATGTACCACCTCCTCCATTATCAACATCCTTGTCGCATTAACTGTGCATTTGTTACAGTTAATGAACCTTCATTGACATATCATAATCATCCAAAGTCCATCATTTCCTTCAGGGTTCACTCTTGGTATGGTACATTCTCTGGAGTTAGAAAAATGGATAGTGATGTATATCCACCATTAGAGTATCATGCAGAGTGGTTTCACTGTCCTAAAAATTCTCTGTATCCTGCCTGTTCATCCTCCCCTCTTCTCAACCCTTGTCAGCCTTTTTTTTTTTTTTTAAATAACAGAACAGCCAGTTCTGTTATAATTCCATTGCTCTGTACAACTGTTGCACTGTACTTTGATCACAGTTAGTTCAGAGGATTTTTTTCTTCTATAAGTACTGCTGATACCTTCTTTTTGTTCCTTTCCTTGAAGTAATGGCAGGTCAGTGACCAGATTGTATAACAGAGATGGTTTTTTGTTTCCTCAGATTTCCTTGATAGTCTGCTAATTGAAGATACTTTTGGATATTAAATGATAAAACCTGATAATGGCATCCGGTCCCATCACTTCATGGGAAATAGATGGGGAAACAGTAGAAACAGTGTCAGACTTTATTTTTTGGGGCTCCAAAGTTACTGCAGATGGTGACTGCAGCCATGAAATTAAAAGACACTTACTCCTTGGAAGAAAAGTTATGACCAACCTAGATAGTATATTCAAAAGCAGAGACATTACTTTGCCGACTAAGGTCCGTCTAGTCAAGGCTATGGTTTTTCTTGTGGTCATATATGGATGTGAGAGTTGAACTGTGAAGAAGGCTGAGCGCCAAAGAATTGATGCGTTTGAACTGTGGTGTTGGAGGAGACTCTTGAGAGTCCCTTGGACTGCAAGGAGATCCAACCAGTCCATTCTGAAGGAGATCAGCCCTGGGATTTCTTTAGAAGGAATGATGCTAAAGCTGAAACTCCAGTACTTTGGCCACGTCATGCGAAGAGTTGACTCACTGGAAAAGACTCTGATGCTGGGAGGGATTGGGGGCAGGAGGAGAAGGGGACGACCGAGGATGAGATGGTTGGATGGCATCACGGACACGATGGACATGAGTCTGAGTGAACTCCGGGTGATGGTGATAGACAGGGAGGCCTGGCGTGCTGCAATTCATGGGGTTGCAAAGAGTTGGACACGACTGAGCGACTGAACTGAACTGAAGTAGTAAGGTTTTACTGTAGACTCATAGAGCTAGAAGGAAATTTTAGGCTCCTACTCTCTGTTTACAGATTGTGGTCATCTCTTCCACAGATCTCAAATACAGAAATGATGCAATTCTCCTGAGTGTCCTTAACTAAAAGAGCTATATAACTCTTGATTACCATAATGCACATGCTGATCATTTCCTCTTTGCTCTACCTGCCTTTGAAGAATCTGCACAGACTTTCAGTTCAGTTCAGTTGCTCAGTCATGTCCGACTCTCTGGGACCCCATGAACTGCAGCACACCAGGCCTCCCTGTCCATCACCAACTCCTGGAGTTCACTCAGACTCATGTCCATCGAGTCGGTGATGCCATCCAGCCATCTCATCCTCTGTCGTCCCCTTCTCCTCCTGCCCCCAATCCCTCCCAGCATCAGAGTCTTTTCCAATGAGCCAACTCTTCGCATGAGGTGGCCAAAGTACTGGAGTTTCAGCTTCAGCATCAGTCCTTCCAGTGAACAGCCAGGATGGACTGGTTGGATCTCCTTGCAGTCCAAGGAACTCTCAAGAGTCTTCTCTAACACCACAGTTCAAAAGCATCAATTCTTCGGTGCTCAGCTTTCTTCACAGTCCAACTTTCATCCATACATGACCACTGGAAAAACCATAGCCTTGACTAGATGGACCTTAGTCGGCAAAGTACTGTCTCTGCTTTTCAATATGCTATCTAGGTTGGTCATAACTTTCCTTCCAAGGAGTAAGCGTCTTTTAATTTCATGACTGCAGTCACCATCTGCACAGACTTTAGTACCTGTCAAACACCAGTCTTTGTGGGATGAGCAGCTGACCCAGTAGAAAACAATTTTGAGACTTTGTTGAATGAATTGAGCCAACTAAATTTTCTTCCTGAGAATATGGACCCTGAGGTTCTGAGTTAATTAGATGGTGATGAATCCTTTGACTGAAGGATCATGTACCTCCTTGAAAGATGCTGCATTAATTGCCGGAGGCTGCTGTAACAAACAATTACCAATTTAGAGACTGAAAGCAGAAGAAAGGTATTATTTTATGGTTCTGGAGGCCAGAAGTCTGAAATCTGGCAGGACTGCTTTCCCTCTGGGAACACTAGAGGGGAATCTGGTCCTGGCTTCTGGTGACTGCCAGCGAAAGCACTTCTGAGCTTGTGGCTACAGTGCTCTGACCTCTGCCCGCCTGCCTCCTCCTCTGTGTGTCAGCCTCATACTCCCCCTTTCTCACAAGGATACATCTGATTTCTTTTATGGCTTACCTTGGTAATCCATTATAAGTACTTCCTTTCAGGATTTTTAATCATATTATTTGCCATACAAAGTGAATATGAATTCACTCCTTCAAAGTAATAATTGCAGGTCCCAGGGAGACCATATATTTGAGGGGGCTATCATTTAGCCTACTATGTATGTGATGGCATGTTTGAATAATTTTAAAAATCTTTTCATTCTGTCATATTCTTGACAAGAAACTGCTGTGTTGAGTGAATTAATGAGTATTCTTTATCTGAAATTATAATGTCAATATGTTGCCTTTGGTGATTTATGTACTGTGCTATGAAGTGAAAAGATCATGTAATGAGGAGAAAAAATGGAGTTATTTTCCAAAAAGTGGTCTATCTTTTTAAGAGCCCTCATGGCAAGGAGCTGTCACCTGAAACCTGTGTTTGCCTACCACACTTAATCCTAAGGCTGGCTGCTACATCATGGTGAGATAGCTACGAGCAGCAGCCGGAACTCTTATTTCCTTCTCCACATCTGACAAGGAGAGAGTCTGTTCTCAGAAACTCCTGGGTTACTGATTGAGTGTTCCAGCATGGGTGAGGGAGTGACATTTTGGACTAGACAATTGCTGGTCTTGGGGGACTGTCCTGTGTATCATAGGAAGTGTAGTAGCATCCATGGCCTCTATCCACTGGATGTCAGCAGCACACTCCTCTAGTTGTGACAACTAAAAATGCCATCAAACATTGTCAAAAGTCCCCTGTGGGTCAAGGCTGTCCCTGATCGAGAACCACTGCTTAACCCAATCAGAGCTCATTCTTGTCTCACCAAAATCTGCTGGCTAAGAAATTTTAGGTTCCTGTTAGGAAGGAGGAATGCAGAAAATAAGTGTTGGAGAGGTGACTGCAAATGTTCACTACATCCGGAATTCTAATGAGGGCCAAAACTGGGTCAAATCTAGCAGACCTACTAAATTTTTTCTAGGCCTCTGTTGGTATATTGTTGTCCAGCTCTTTGTTGTGTCTGACTTTTTGCAACCGTATGGAGTATAGCCCACCAGCCTCCTCTGTCCATGGGATTTTCCAAGCAAGAATATTGGAGTGGGTTCCCATTCCCTTCTCCAGGGAATCTTCCCAACCCAGGAACTGAACCTGCATCTCCAGCATTGGAAGGTGGATTCTTTACCACTGAAACACCTGAGAAGCCCTGCTGTTGTCTAACATTATTTTTAAATAATATCTATTTTATATTGGACAAATTAAACCCAATATTATGTCTTTTTTTCCCCCCAGTTCTATAGGCCTGTGAATCACGTTGGTTTTTTTTTTTTTTTCTGCTTTATTTCTGTCAACTAGTTGGTTGCTTTTTATCTTAGAATTTGCCTCTTTCTTGTATAACTTCATTCTTTTCCAGCAAGTCTCTCTGCTGAGGTTTTCACATTCAGCTGGATTTACCTTTCCTGTGACACTGCTCTGGTTTCCCGTTGCTATGGGGCTTTAACAAGCACACCATATAGTGCAAACTGCACTTAGCATAGCCATGTATGAACACTAGAGAACTGTGATTGGAATTTTTCTAAAGTATCCTCTTTTATTCTATGAAGCAATTGAAATAGAATAAAGACATATTTACTGCTTTGAAATTTTCAGTGATTTCTAAGTTAACAAATTTATACTTTTATAGGCATCAGATGACTGGCATTTTGGGGCTGTGTGTTATTTCTTCCATGACTGTGCCATGTAGAAGATCCCCTCTATTTTCATGTGAGTACTCTGGCTGTGATGGAACCCTGACTAGTAACTGATGACAGAATGCGTGACATGACTGGGAGTAAACATGAGTTGCTGCTTTTTCATCACAATTAAGGCATGGTAGAGGTTATGCATACAATGGCTCATAAACAGAGTACCCCCATCAGACCAATAAAAAGTAACAAGACTACATGACATATAAGCTAGAATTTATGTGAGTTGTTCAAGCAAGTCTGGGTCAAGGATTTTGTAATTGGCAGTAACTAAGAGCTTCATGAAAGCCTGAGGGGCTACAGAAAGAACTCTATTTTTGCCATGGCTTTTGCTTTATTCTGTATGTATGCAGCATAGTAGAAACAATCTGCCTTGCTATGATATTAGTTGCACAACCCCCCAAACTGTCCTTCCCTGTGTCTTTTCTTCTTTATTTTACTAGCAGCTCATTTGGCCTCCAGCTTTGCTAGTCTAGAACTTCTGTGTTCATTTTAAACTCCTTGAGGGAAGAAGGGCTACTGTAATCATCTTCAAATGAGTTTGAAAAAAAGCACAATTCCCCAGTCTTAGTATTGTGCCTTGTATGGTTTAAAATTTGACTGAATGACTTGATATATATCGTTTCTAGACTCATTAGAACTCATAGGTTGCCCCCTTGAGTTTTCTCTGCTTCTTGGAAAACAGATGGGGGAAGAGATCTAGAAATAGAGTATTCACTGAGATAGCTCAAGCTGAATAGGAGGGAAAGAGGATACTGATAGTAGCAAGACTCATTTTACTATGGTTATTAAAGCAAAAATGAGGGCAACAACTCCTTTTTCAGGAGGTCTTGGAAAGGACCCTAGTTTTAAACAAGAAAGAGACACAGCCAGTTATATTGAAATGAAGTCCATCCCTCCACAGTCATGTTTTTCTGAAACCAAGGTAAACAGTTGGTTAGAGGTGGGTATAGAGCTAGCCATTTTTCGATAAATGGATAAATTGTCCCTTGGAACTATTTCAGTAGGTGGTGCTCTTGTGCCATAATATAACAAAATTTTTAGAAAATATCTGAGACCCTGTGTAGTTCTAGAGCCTTGGTCCCTCTTGATCCCCTTGAGTGACTACCAGGTATACCACTTGGATAGCATGATGTGGGTGGTTTTAGTGAGAGATTTTATGTCTGGAAATAAGGCAAATTCAGGTCTCTTACCTTCTTTAGCTTGCCTGAGCTCTGCTTTCCAGGGGAACCTAAATGAGAGGTTCACTAATCTTTATGAAAAACTGATGACTCTGTTCAGTCACTCAGTCGTGTCTGACTCTTTGTGACCCCATGGGCTGCAGCATGCCAGGCTTCTCTGTCCTTCACCATCTCCTGGAGTTTGCTCAAATTCATGTCCCTTGATTCGGTGATGCCATCCAACCATCTCATCCTCTGTCGTCCCCTTCTCCTCCTGCCTTCAGTCTTTCCGAGCATCAGGGTCTTTTTCCACTGAGTAAGCTCTTTGCATCAGGTAGCCAAAGTACTGGAGCTTTAGCATCAATCTTTCCAATGAAAATTCAGGGTTGATTTCCTTTAGGATTGACTAGTGGGATCTCCTTGCCGTCCAGTGGACATTCAAGAGTCTTCTCCAGCACCACAGTTTGAAGGCATCAGTTCTTTGCACTTAGCCTTTTTTATTGTCCTGCTCTCACATCCATACAGGACTACTGGAAAAACCATAGCTTTGACTATATTAACCTTTGTAGGCAAAGTGATTAGTCTAGTCTTTATCTAAACAATTATTATATGTGTTATATATTACCAGTTTTCTGAGACCAGTTGTTCTATTGGAAATCATCTGTGATCCTCCAGATAACTTCAGATAATATCTGTTATCTGAAGATGTTATCCTCCAGATAACATCTGTTATCCTTTCCAGATAACTCAGGCTTTCATTCTTGTTTCTTTATGCTTCCAGACAAAATGCCTTGGAATGAAATAATATGTTGTAAAGAAATTTATAAGTGGTGAAGGAACAAAGATGAAAAACATCAACTTCAGATAGCAGCTGATAATAACTAGAGCTGACATTGAACCCTGTTGGCATCAGCTCCTTGTCTCAGTTCTTTTGCTGTATGTATAATGAGTCCATTTGTCTGAAGTTGGTTGTGATACCATGATGAACAAGACATTCAAAGAAGTCCATGTTAGGTGCTGCTGGCAGAAACATGGTGGGCAAGGAAGAGAAATTTAAATCCAGACTACATATCATTCCAGGGTGGACAAATCTCTTGTTGCTAGAAGTTTTTAGAAACATTTAAGGTTCTGCTTTTTCAGGAAGTTTTTTGTCTCTAAAATGAAAGACAGTCACCTCACTTTGTATCCACCAACTGTTAAGAAAGTGGCAAAATGCTCATGGGACTTTTGCCTCAGCATGAGCGTGCTGATCTGAGCTGCTTAAGTCCCCATTGTCTCTGCAGGCTGTCAGGTCTCAGTGAGCTCAGCTGCAGCTCTAGCGGCTTGCCTCTTGAGCCTTGCGACCCAGAAGATCCAATGATGTTCAGGGTGCTTTCTGGTAGCTTTTGAGATTTTCTTTTTACAATTAATATTTTAGTCTGTGTGAATTTTAAAAATTGATTTATTTACCTGATTATTATTATTATTTAAGTTGGAGTATAATTGTTTTACAATGTCATGTTAGTTTCTGCTGTACCACATCTGAATCAACTATTAGTATATATATATATATCGCCTCCTCCATAGGCCCCCCTCCATCCCACGCTTAGGTCATCACAGAGGACAGAGCTGAGCTCCTTATATATCTATAATTATTTAAATTGTCTTTTTCAGTATTTAGAATGTACTATTAATCTAAGAACTCATGTATTTCTTGAATATTTCTTGCTTTTATCTCTTTAAATATTGCTTCTCTTCCATTCTCTCCACTTTCCTTTTTTTCTTTTTTGCTGTGACACCTTATAGATGTTTATGAAACTAACCTTTATGTTTTCTAACTTCTCTCTCATAATTTTTGATTTTCTTTCTGGCCTGCATTCTGAGTGAATTTCATAGTTATTGTCTTCAAATTTTCTAGCTCTTTAGTTTTGCCTAAAGTGTCTTNATTGAAGTATCATTTACTTACAATGTTGTATTAGTCTCAGGTGTGTAACATAGTGATTTGATATTTTTGTACATCACAAAATAATCACCACAGTAAGTCTAGTTCCCATCTCTTACCATACAGAATTAATACAGTATTACTGACTATATTCACTGTGCTGTATATTTATTCCCATGACTTATTTATTTTATAAATGGAAGTTGGTAGTTCCTGTTAATCCCCTTTACCTGTTTTGCCCTTTCTCCTTACTCACCTCTCCTCTGGCAACTACTAGTTTTTTCCTGTGTCTCTATAAGTCTTTTTCTGTTTTTGTTATATTGTTCATTTGTAGTGTTTTTGTTGTTGTTCGGTTACTTAGTCATGTCTTACTCTTTGCAACCCCTGAACTGCAGCATACCAGGCTTCCCTATTCTTCACTATCTCTGGGTTTGCTCAGACTCATGTCCATTCAGTCAGTGATGCCATCCAACTATCTCAATCTCTGTCGCCCCCTTTCTCCTCTTGCCTCAACATTTCCCAGCATCAGGATCTTTTTCAATGAGTCCACTCTTCATATCAGGTGACCAAAGTATTGGAGCTTCAGCTTCAGCATCAGTCCTTCCAATGAATATTCAGAATTGATTTCCTTTAGGATTGAACTGGTTTGATCTTGCAGTCCAAGGGACTCTGAAGAGTCTTTTCCAGCACCACAGTTCAAAAGCATTCATTCTTCAGTGCTCAGCCTTCTTTATGGTCCAGCTCACATCTGTACATGACTATTGGAAAAACCATAATTTTGGCTCTACGGACCTTTTAAGACTCCACATATAAATGAAATTTTATGGTGTTTGTCTTTTTCTATCTAACTGATTTCATTTAGCATAATATCTTCTATTAATAGATCCATCCATGTTGTTTCAAATGGCAAGGTTTTGTACTTTTTTATGGCTGAGTAATATTACCCTGTGTGTGTGTCTACATCTGTGCCTGTCCATTGTGAGTATGTGTCTGTTTGTATGTGTCTCACATCTTTACTCGTTTATGTATTAATGGACTTCTGGGTTGCTTCTATATTTGACTATTGTAAATAATGCTGCAGTAAACTCTGGTTTGCATACATCTTGTTGAATTAGTCGGTGGGGGGGAGGTTTGGATAAATACCCAGAAGTGTTATTGCTGGGCCATATGGTAGTTTTATTTTTAATTTTTTGAGAAACTTCCATACTATTTTCCATAGTGGCTGTACCAATTTATATTCCCACCAACTATGTACTAGGGTTCCTTTTTCTCCACATCCTCACTAATATTTATACTTTGTTATCTTTTTAATGATAATCATTCTGACAGGTTTTGATTTGCATTTCTCTGATGATTAATGATATTGAGTGTATTTTCATGTGCCTGTTGACTGTCTCTATGTCTTCTCTGGAAAAATGTCTTCATGTCCTTTATTTTTTTAATTGGATTTTTAAAAATATATTGAGCTGTATGAGTTTCTTATATGTTTTAGTTATTAACCCCTTATTAGATGTATCATTTGCAAATGTCTTCTCCCATTCAGTTGGTTGCCTTTTTGTTTCGTTGATAGTTTCCTTTGCTGTGTAAAAGCTTTTTAGTTTGATGTGGTCTCATTTGTTTATTTTTGCTTTTGTTGCCCTTGCCTGAGGAGACAGATCAAAAAAAATTCCTAGAGACCGATGTCAAAGAGCTTACTGCTTGCTTTCTTCTAAGAGCTTTATGGTTTCAGGTCTTAAATTTAAGTCTTTAATTCAGTTAAATATACTTATTTTGTTGGACTATTTTATAATATTCATTTCATCTGAAATGAATTAGTGGTTTGATGGCTGATTTTGTTAGTTGCCTTTATTGGGATTAGATTTCCTCATGTACTTTAGAACTTTGGTTGAATGGCATGTTTTGAATGCAGCATATTTTTTAATTGCTTTCATTGATTCATTTTCTGCCTCTCTTTCTCCTTCTCTGCTTAGTCCTCCTTGTTTAAAGCAATTTATAGTTGTCTCTGGGGCTTTCATGGAACCCTAGTTCAGAATTGCTGTGGTGTTTCAGTTACTTGGGCAATCACAGGCTGCTTCATTGAATTCTTCATCTCTGGCTGGTCTGTGTTCTCCCTCCTCCCTAGGCCACAGCTCCGTGTGAGATAACCAGTCTTCTTTCAGGAATGGAGGAGCCCTCCTCCAGTTTCACCTCCAACCCTGCCTCAGGTGGGATGCTAGGTCTGCCTCTGTCCTTGGTGGGTTGTGGTTAGTTTGAGCCAACTCCGGGAGATAGTGAAGGACAAGGAAGGCTGGCATGCTGCAGCCCATGGGATCACAGAGTAGAACTCACCTGAGCAACTGAACAACTACCACCAACTTTTGTAGGTTTCATGCTTCCAGTTACAGTGCTTGGTTTTGGATCCTGAGCTTAGGAGGCTAAAGGCTTTAACTCTGAGAATTTACTCCACTCTGTTTCTGCCTCTTATCTATTAGACAGAATTTTTTCTATTGTTTTTGAACTTGCTTCCTCTCTCTTTGCTGTGTTTGGAGTAGAGGGGATCTATCAAGGAGTGAATTTACTTGCCATCTTAACTGGAGGTCACATGGGCTGAGGGTTTAAAGGAAACAAAGTGAGATATTTGGTTTTACATAGTACTAAAAGCTAACCACAAAAATGCTTTTCTGTTTGAGTTCAGTGACCCACAGCACACAATCATTTAAACTCCTCCTTCAGAGGCTTGCAGCCCCAAAAAGATGAGTGGGATTAAGCAGGTGGGATTTATTAGGATGCCATGGTTCTCTATAAGGATTTCACTTTTTATTTTGATGGTAATTTTAAGAATTCAATTGTTTCCAAACACCCACAGTTCTATCTAAATAGTGTCTTAAGACATCAGAGCCTGCAGTTGTGTTTGTCTTAGTGCCAAATAGCACTACTTTTAGATGCTGAAAACCGAACAGAGGTGAAAATGTAAATATGTGTGAATGAGAGAGTGAGTGATTGTTGTTTCTGGCTGGTTGGGGTGCCCCTTTTTGATGCTGTCTGCAGCATTCCATGTTTTCTTCTCTCCCAGCCCTTCCCAGAAAGAATTATGTTTTATCTGTTTGCAGTTCATGATTTCCTCATTAGCCATGGGTTGCTTGAGAGGAAATGGGAATGCTGCCATTTTTTTATTTGCAGTGTTTTTAGAGTTCCTGTCATATGGTAGTTTTCCAATAAATATGTGGGATTTTTTGTTTTTGTTTATTTAATAATAAATTATGAGTAGAACCAAGGATGGAAAGAGGCAGAAATAACTTGGAGCCAAGTTACTAATGACAAAGGCAAGAAGATTTCTAGTATTTTAATATCTAATGTGCTCCTCAGCCCATTTTTCTTCCAATCTCACTGAAAGCTCACAGTCTTACTGTCTGTCAGTTAAGTGGATTGAAGACAACTATTTCTAACAGAATGTATGTGGAAAGAATGATATTTCTCAAGTCCCAGTGATAGGTCCTTGCTGCTCTGATGGAAACAAGGTCAGGAGTTTCTATCTGAGCAGCTTCAAAGGCAGGCAGTCCTAAAGGGATGTTTCTCTTTGGAGGCCAGATCCAGAGAGCAGCTCGTTTTCCCACGTGGCTTGGGGCATGGATGGGAGCATGGATCTCAGTAACCCCCCAGGAAGTTATCTGCTAGGTTAAATTTCCTTAATTCTTTGCAAAACTGAGCAAAGAGTATGTACACTCTGCACCTGGATTGCAGTTGCCTCCTCTGATTTCTTTGGTCCCGGTTTTGTTTATGATTGGGGTTTGTTTGAAATTATCTGCAAATTTCAGGTCTGTGTTTTTGATTAGAGTGTCTCAGAGACAAAACACTCCTGACTCAACAGAGAAAAAGCCAGCTCCTCCTAGTGGAATTTTTCTTAAAACCTCATTGTTTTAACAGGAAAAAGTGTATCATTTTGTTTCTTTCATAAGTACTTTATGGGAGCAAGAATATTTTATTGTGAAAGTTTTTAAAGAAAGCTACAAATACATGGACAAATTTATCAATCTTGCTTAAAGTAATGAAGCAAAGAAACATTAAAAAGTAAATTGAGAATACTGGTATCAGGGTTTCAATAAGGAAGAGGAAGAAGATTGTCAAGTTTAAGCATAGTTGAGCATAAATTTCTTAACTTTATATTTGATTATATTTAATGGAGGTTTTAAGTAGTTTCTGATAAGGCCATTGTACCCCTAGTTAACAACATTGACTGGAGGCTAGATATTTGTCTCTTTTCCTTCTTCCATAAACACTGTGTTTTCTAGCCTGTCCATAAATCTCTGTGTAGTGCTTATTTCATGGGAGAAGTGACTTCAGTTGATTCATACTCAGGGAAAATGGGGGGAAAAACCCCCAAACAATGCTTTTTATCAGGTTGCTACTGAGTAGGTTATGATCTATATTTGGCAAATGTAGACTTACCTCTCATACTTGGAGATTGTGCAGACCAAATGAAAGTAATTTCAGAACCTTTTGGCCACCCTGACAGGTATATAATATGCAGCCATTTTTGATACTATGAGATTTATAGCAAACTTCGTTTTAAATGTTGACAGTGTGGGAACTGCATGTCTTTCTGTCAGCCCCAAAGCCAGCATTTTATCTGAGTCTCTCCTCTACAGCAGCCTTAGTGGATTTGTTTGTTTACTTATTTATTCACATGTTTGTTCAGCAAATATTTATTGAACTTCTACTGTGTGCCAGCTACAAACATAGCCTTGGTTTTCAGAATGTGTTCAGCAAACGAGGTTCTGAGGAGATGTGCCAGCGAAGACACATTTGACTGTAAGAAAACCCAGTAAAAGGTGGCTTAAACCAAAAGGAAAATTCCAAGGTTGGCTACTTCATTCCCTTAGCCGTGCTAGTGAGGGGACCCAGGTCCATCTTTCTGCTTTGCTGTTTGCAGCATGTTAGATTACCTACTCCTTGAATCCCTACATAACTACTGCTGTTGTGTCCCATGAAGATTGCAGTGTATAATAAGGGGAACAAGTGAATTTATCCACTAATATTCTCCAGTGGAAGCTCAGTTCTTATTGTCCAGAGTTGTTTAACATTGCCCATTCCTAGAGTTAGTTGGAAGGCAAATGGAAATACCATGAGTGGAATGCACCAGCCATTCTTAAAATGTGATGTCGGGTATCTCAGAACTTTCAGAAGACTGACGAGGGCAAAACTATTTTCATAGTAGTGCTAAAACATCATTTGTGTTTCTCACTCTAATTTTCTCACTCGTGTACAGTAGAGTTGTTAGGAGTTGTTGATTTATGGTGATGTCATTGCTCTGGAATATATTCCAGGTATTGGAATATATTCTTGGGTTTTAAATTTTTCTTAGTTTTAATTTCTAATGTGGTAAATATTGATATATATAACTCACAGAAATAAAAGTTGTCAGTAATGCCCTCAGTGATGTGTATGACTGTAAAGGGGAGTCTGAGATCAAAATGTTGAGATCCACTGGTCTCATTAATCAAGATTCACCCCTGGCGAGCAAATAATAGCAAATGAAACAACTGACAAAGGATTAATTTCCTAAATATACAAGCAATTCATATAAGTAAATACTGGAAAAACAACCCAATCAAAAAGTGAGAAAAAGACCTAAACAGACATTTCTCCAAAGAAGACATACAGATGGCTAAGACACATGAAAGATGCTCAAACATTGCTCATTATTATTGAAATACAAATCAAAACTACAATGAGATATCACCTCACACCAGTCAGAATAGCCACCATCAAAATGTCTACAAATGACAAATGCTGGGGAGGGTGTAGAGAAAAGGGAACCCTCTTACACTGTTGGTGGGAATGTAAATTGATACAGCTACTGTGGAAGACAGCATATGCTGTGCTTAGTTGCTCAGTCATGTCTGACTTTGTGACCCCACGGACGGTAGCCCACCAGGCTCCTCTCCAGGGATTCTCCAGGCAAGAATAGTGGAGTGGGTTGCCATACCCTCCTCCAGGGGACTGTCCCAACTCAGGGATCAAACCCAGGTCTCCTGTATTGTAGGCATATTCTTTGCCTGTCTAGGTCACCAGAGAAGCCCAAGAATATTGGAATGGGTAGCCAATCCCTTCTCGTGGGAACTTCCTGACCTAGGAATTGAACTGGGTTCTCCTGCATTGCAGGTGGCTTCTTTGCCAGCTGAGCTAACCGGGAAGCCCAGAAGACAGTATGGAGACTCCTTAAAAAATTAGGAATAAAACCACCATATGACCCAGCAATCCTGCTACTTGGCATATACCCTGAGGAAATCAAAATTGAAGAAGACACATGTATCCCACTGTTCATCACAGCTCTAGTTGCAGTAACTAAGACATGGAAGCAACCTAGATGTCCATTGACTGATGAATGGATAAAGAAGCTATGGTACAGATATACAGTGGAATATTACTCATATAAATGAATGCATTTGAGTCAGTTCTAATGAGGTGGGTGAACCTAGAGCCTATAATACAGAGTCAGGTATGTCCAAAAGAAAAACAAATATATACTGACACATATATATGGAATCTAGAAAGATGGTACTGATGAAATTATTTTCAGGGCAGCAGTGGAGACACAGACAGAGAACAGACTTATGGATATGGGGGAGCAGGGTTGGGGAGGAAGGAGAGGGTGGGATGTGTAGAGAGAGTAACACGGAAACTTACATTACCATATGTAAAATAGATAGCCAATGGGAATTTGCTGTATGACTCAGAGAGCTCAAATGGGGCTCAGTAACAACCTGGAGGAAGTGGGATGGGGTGGGAGGTGGGAGGGAGGTTCAAGTGGGAGGGGACCTATGCATATCTATGGCTGATTCATGTTGATGTTTGGCAGAAACCAACACAGTTCTGTAAAGCAATTATCCGTCAATTAAAAAAAAAAAGATTCACCCCTGGTATCTGGGAAGATCCCAGCCTTCCCCAAGACTCAATAGCTATGAGATTTCTGGACAAAACCGATTCTCTTAGCAAAGAAGCAGTAGAGGGGTTAGGGCTGCTGGGTGGGCAGCCAGCAGTGTTTATGGGATCATTCTGAGGGAGGGGCTCTGGTGGAAGGGCATGGCTGGAAGGCAGGATGTGCTCCAGGTCCTCCCTCAGCTTTGACTGGGGTCACTGCTGGTCTATTTTTTTTTATTTTTTTAAATTGTGGTAAAATATACAAACCATAAAATTTATCATTTTAGCCATGTTTAAAAAGTGTACAATTCGGCAGCCCTGAATTACATTCACAGTGTTGGGCAGCCATCACCACCATTCATCTCTAGAATATTTTCACCTTCCCATCTGAAACTGTTTACCCGTTAAACAGTGAATCCCTGCCTTCTCTGTTTCTCTCAGCCCCCGGCAGCCACCACTCCGCTTTCTGCCTCTGAGAGTCTGACTGCTCTGTGGGTGTCTCCTGTTAGTGGACTCATGCAGTATCTGTGCTTTTGTGTCTGGCTTATTCCTCTTAACATCATGTTAACACGATGTGGATTCAGAGTTCATCCATATATGCATCAGAATCTCCTTCCTTTTAATGATTGAATGATATTTCACTGTATACATTTATATATTTAGTTGACCCATCCATCTTTTGGTGAATATTTGGGTGGTTTATACCTTTTGGCTATTGTGTATGCTGCTATGAGTATGAGGAAAAAATTATCTGTTTGAGTCTTTTCTGTTATTTTCAGTATGTATATAGAAGTGGATCAGATGGTAATTCAGTGTTTAATTTTTTAAAAGGAACCACCGTACCATTTTTACACAGCAATACTATTTTGCATTTCCACTAGCACTTGAGGTTCCAGTTTCTGCACATTCTCACCAGCACTTGCTATTTTTTTTTTTTTTTTNTATCTGTGCTTTTGTGTCTGGCTTATTCCTCTTAACATCATGTTAACACGATGTGGATTCAGAGTTCATCCATATATGCATCAGAATCTCCTTCCTTTTAATGATTGAATGATATTTCACTGTATACATTTATATATTTAGTTGACCCATCCATCTTTTGGTGAATATTTGGGTGGTTTATACCTTTTGGCTATTGTGTATGCTGCTGTGAGTATGAGGAAAAAATTATCTGTTTGAGTCTTTTCTGTTATTTTCGGTATGTATATAGAAGTGGATCAGATGGTAATTCAGTGTTTAATTTTTTAAAAGGAACCACCGTACCATTTTTACACAGCAATACTATTTTGCATTTCCACTAGCAGTTGAGGTTCCAGTTTCTGCACATTCTCACCAGCACTTGCTATTTTTTTTTTTTTTTTATGATGGCCAGCCTAAGGGGTGTAATATCTCATGGTGGTTTTGATTTGCCTTTACCTAATGATTAATGTTGAGCTTAAAAAAATTTTTTTTTCAATTTTATTCAAGTATAGTTGATTTACAGTGTTGTGTTAATTTCTGCTATAGAGCAACATGATTCAGTTATACATGCACACACACGTACACATACATATGTATTTATTCTTTTTCATATTCTATTCCATTATGGTTTATCACAGTATACTGAATATAGTTACCTGTCCTATATGGTAGGATCTTCTTGTTTATACATTCTGTATGTAACAGTTTGTATCTGCTAATCCTTAACTCCCAATACACCCCTCCTCCATTTCTTTCCACCTAAGCTCTAGGATGTCTCTGGATGGAATTGCCATATGAGATGTGAAAGTGTCACTCAGTAGCAATGCTAATTGAGGGCCAGCATATCACAGGTTAGATTATAGATTGTGTATTTTTTCTCCCTGAAGCTGAGTAACTTAGGAGAGGAAAATAATGTCTCATAATGGTAAACAGGAGGCTGAAGTTGCTCGTGTCACTAGTGGTCACTGGTGCTAGCACTGTGGTAGACTCAGCATCCTGTGCGTCCCTGCCTGTGGCTCTTTGACGTTGGGGCTGCATAAATACTCAGGTGTTAATACGCAACTTTAGGAGCCTACTTTACTTTCTGAAAGATAATTTGAGAACCACTGTATTAGGGCAGTCCCTTGCCAGGTTCTTAACACTTCTTGATTACTAAATGAAGGGGAGTGTTTTTATTTTTAATGAATTAGGGCACTTTGCTCCAGTCTATCTCCCATTTGTTTCTTCATTTTTTGTTACCTTTCTTCCAACAGTGCTTAAGTGTTTTGATGCTTTTATTTCTTCCTTCCAGTCTAATGAATTATGCTTGGTGAATTCCTCATACCCTGTGTAAACATTTCTATGAAATTTTTGGTTATATCCTTTTTTCCAAAGAAAGATAGCACTAAGTCATGTCCAACTCTTGCGATCCCAGGAACTATATAGGCTGCTAGTTTCCTATGTCCATGGGAGTCACCAGGCAAGAAGACTGAAGTGGATTGCCATTTCCTTCTCCAGAGGAACTTCCCGACCCAGGAATTGAACCCAGGTCTCCCGCATTGCAGGCAGATGCTTTACTGGCTGAGCTACATGGGAAGGTTTTCTAAAGAAGCTAACCCAAATGGGGAACTTTTAGCCCTAGAGTATTACCTCTCTCACCTGCTATACTTTGTCTGAGCCCTGTCAATTTGGCAGCTATCAGTATGAACCTTTATAGACAGTGGTTGGGCTACAGAGTATCTTTGTGCCATGGTGATTTGAGTTCATAAAAAAGTGCTTTAGCAAGCAACAAAGTAACTTTTGACCAGTTTATAAATGAAAGGGAAAGGACAAATGCCCTTGATCCAAACCTGAGACATTTGGACTGTCTCTCTTTTCAGTATCCCAGATGTTTGAAGGACCCCAAGGCTGGTTTCCCTTGCCGCTTTGTTCCTCTCCCTCCCACCTCCTGCTTTCTGCTGATGAGCAGGAAACTGGGACATGAATAAGCACGTGGGAGTCTTTTGCAGGTTAGTCACTTCTGTTCAGATGCCCAGGTCTCTCTGCTCATAGGACTGTTACTGTAGTTCAATCTACATGAGAATTTCTGAAGCTGATTTTATTTTCTTTGGGAAACAAACTGAGACTAACAGTTACTGTTAATTTTAGTCTCTGTATGTGGAGAAGGTGAAAACATGATTTGATTCTGTATATTTAAGAAATGAAAAGGGAGATTTCCTTCTAACTTTTTATGCCCTTTGCTTTTGCTATATTAGTATATATTGGGGGGTTTGTGTGTATGGAAAATGCTTGATAAAATCCTGAGTTTTGAGGAAATGTTATTGAACATCCACCTTTCTTTTATGCTCTTAAATAAAAAATGTTAGTTGTTTGTGTGAAATTAATATAGGCAGAGATATCCATGTGAGGGCATATATACTCAGCAGGATTGTAAGAAAGCCAAGGATTTATATTGGGGGCAATATCAAGGATTTGATATCAATCAAAAGTGTCGTTTTCAGTTCTCTAATTAGTGTGTATATTCAGTTCAGTTCAGTTGCTCAGTCTTGTCCGACTCTGCAATCCCATGGACTGCAGCACCCCAGGCTTCCCTGTCCATCAACAACTCACGGAGCTTGCTCAAACTCACGTTCATTGAGTCGGTTTTACCATCCAACCATCTCATCCTTTGTCATCTCCTCCCGCCTTCAGTCATTCCCAGCATCAGGCTTTTTTCCAATGAGTCAGTTATTTGCATCAGGTGGCCCAAGTATTGGAGTTTCAACATCAGCATCAGTCCTTCCAATGCATATTCAGGACTGATATCCTTTAGGATGGACTGGTTGGATCTCCTTGCAGTCCAAGGGACTCTCAAGAGTCTTCTCCAACACCACAGCATCAATTCAAAAGCATCAGTTCTTTGGTGCTCAGCCTTCTTTATACTCCAGCTCTCACACCCATACATGACTACTGGAAAAACCATAGCTTGACTAGATGGACCTTTGTTGGCAAAGTAATGTCTCTGCTTTTTAATATGCCATGTAGATTGGTCATAGATTTTCTTCCAAGGAACAAGTGTCTTTTAATTTCATGGCTGTAATCACCATCTGCAGTGATTTTGGAGCCCCCAAAATAAAGAAAGGAGCAGTGATCCAACAAGAAACTGACCCAGACTTGCCCATGAGTGTCCAGGAGTCTCCAGCAGAGGCAGGGGTTGGTGGTGGTTTGCTGTAGTGTTGGGGGCACTGAGTGCATCAGTGTGTGAAGCCTTTTGAAGGAGGTCGCCATTATCTTCATTACCTCCACCATAGTTTGGCCTCAGATCAAACAACAGGGAGGGAACACACTCCCGCCCATCAACTAAATTGGATTAAAGATTTACTGAGAATACAAGAATCCCTTAGAAGAAATGGAGTAGCCATCAAAGTCAACAAGAGTCTGAAATGCAGTACTTGGATGCAGTCTCAAAAATGACAGAGTGATCTCTGTTTGTTTCCAAGGCAAACCATTCAGTGTCACAGTATTCCAAGTCTATGCCCCAACCAGTAATGCTGAAGAAGCTGAGTGGTTCTGTGAAGACCTACAAGACCTTCTAGAACTAACACCAAAAAAAAAGATGTCATTTTCATTATTGGGGACTGGAATATAAAAGTAGGAAATCAAGAGATACCTGAAGTAACAGGCAAATTTGTCCTTGGAGTACAAAACGAAGCAGATCAAAAGCTAATAGAGTTTTGCCAAAAGAACACACTGGTCATAGCACACATCCCCTTCCAATAACACTAGAAGACTCTGCACATGGAGGTCACCAGATGGTCAATACTGAAATCAGATTGATTATGTTCTTTGCAGCCAAAGATGGAGAACCTCTATATAGTCAGCAAAAACCAGACCGGGAGCTGACTGTGGCTCAGATCATGAACTCCTTAGTGCAAAATTCAGACTTAAATTGAAGAAAGTAGGGAAAACCACTAGACCATTCAGGTATGACCTAAATCAAATCCCTTATGACTATACAGTGGAAGTGACAAATAGATTCAAGGGATTAGATCTGATAGAGTGCCTGAAGAACTGTGGATGTAGGTTTGTGACATTTTACAGGAGGCAGTGATCAAGACCATCCCCCCAAAAAAGAAATGCAAAAAGGCAAAATGATTGTCTGAGGAGACCTTACAAATAGCTGAGAAAAGAAGAGAAGGTAAAGGCAAAGGAGAAAAGGAAAGATATACCCATTTGAATGCAGAGTTCCAGAAAATAGCAAGGAGAGATACGAAAGTCTTCTTCAGTGATCAATGCAAAGAAATAGAGGAAAGCAATAGAAAGGAAAAGACTAGAGATAGATCTCTTTAAGAAAATCAGAGATACCAAGGGAACTTTTCATAAAAAGATGGGCAGAATAAAGGGCAGAAATGGTATGGACCTAACCGAATCACAAGATATTAAAAGGTGGTAAGAATACACAGAAGAACTATACAAAAAAGATCTTCATGACCCAGATAATCACCATGGTGTGATCACTCATCTTGGAATGCAAAATCAAGTGGGCCTTAGGAAACATCACACAAACAAAGCTAGTAGAGGTGATGGAATTCCAGTTGAGCTGTTTCAAATCCTAAAAGATGATGCTATTAAAGTGCTACACTCAATATGTCAGCAAATTTGGAAAATTTAGCAGTGGCCACAGGACTGGAAAAGGTCAGTTTTCATTCCAATCCCAAAGAAAGACAATACCAAAGAACGTTCAAACTACCACACAATTGCACTTATCTTACACGCTAGTGAAGTAATGCTCAAAATTCTCCAAGCCAGGCTTCAACAGTACATGAACAGTACTTCCAGATGTTCAAGCTGAATTTAGAAAAGGCAGAGGAACCAGAGATCAAATTCCCAGCATCCACTGGATCATAGAAAAAGCAAAAGAATGCCAGAAAAACATCTATTTCTGCTTTATTGACTATGCCAAAGCCTTTGACTGTGTGGGTCACAACAATCTGGAAAATTCTACAAGAGATGGGATTGCCAGACCACCTGACCTGCCTCTTGAGAAATCTGTATGCAAGTCAAGAAACAACAGTTAGAACTGAACATGGAACATCAGAATGGTTCCAAATTGGGAAAGGAGTACATCAAGGCTGTATATTGTCACCCTGCTTATTTACTTTATATGCAGAGTACATCATGGGAAATGTTGGGCAAGATGAAGCACAAGCTGGAATCAAGATTTCCAGGAGAAATATCAGTAACCTCAGATATGCAGATGATACCACCCTTATGGCAGAAAGTGAAGAAGAACTAAAGAACCTCTTGATGAAAGTGAAAGAGGAGAGTGAAAAAGTTGGCTTAAAGTTCAACATTCAGAAAACTAAGATCATGGCATCCTGTTCCATCACTTCATGGCAAATAGATGGGGAAACAATGAAATCAGTCAGAGACTTTATTTTGGGGGGCTCCAAAATCACTGCAGATGGTGACTGCAGCTATGAAATTAACAAGATGCTTGTTCCTTGGAAGAAAATCTGGGACCAACCTACATAGCATGTTAAAAAGCAGAGACATTCCTTTGTTATCAAAGGTCTGTCTAGTCAAAGCTAGGTTTTTCCAGTAGTCATGTATGGGTGTGAGAGTTGGACTATAAAGAAAGCTGAGCGATGAAGAATTGATGCTTTTGAAGTGTGGTGTTGGAGAAGATTCTTGAGAGTCCCTTGGAGTCAATCCTAAAAAAAAATCAGTCCTGAATATTCATCGGAAGGACTGATGTTGAAGCTGAAACTCCAATACTTTGACCACCTGATGGGAAGAACTGACTCATTTGAAAAGACCCTGATGCTGGGAAAGATTGAAGGCAGGAGTAGGGGATGACAGAGGATGAGATGATTGGATGGCATCACTGACTCGCTGACATGAGTTTGAGTAAGCTCCCTGAGTTGGTGATGGACAGGGAAGCCTGGCATGCTGCAAGTCCATGGGGTCTCAAAGAGTCAGACATGAGTGACTGAACTGAACTGAGAATGGCCTCGCCCATCAGAAGAAGACACAGTTTCCCCCTCTTCCATCAGAAAGCTTCCATAAGTCTCTTATCCTTACTCATCAGAAGACAGACAGAATGAAAACCACAGTCACAGAAAATTAACCAAACTGATCACATGGACCACAGCCTTTGTCTAACTCAGTGAAACTATAAGCCATGCCATGTAGGGCAACCCAAGACGAACGGGTCATGATGGAGAGTTCTGACAAAACATGGTCCACTGGAGGAGGGAATGGCAAACCACTTCAGTGTTTTTGCCTTGAGAACCCCATGAACAGTGTGTAGATTAACTGGGATTTAAAAAAAAAAAAAGTTCATTTGTGAAAAAAAAAAAAAAGTTGAAATCTCCATGAATCTGAAGAAACATCCCTATTTTACAAGGCATTTCTTTCTTTCTGAGATGCATTAACCCTGCCTGATATATGAACACAGATCACCTCATGCTCTCACTAGTCATCCTCCTGTGTGGTAGATTGGGTGTGTTTTCCTTCTTGTGGCAGTAGCCCTTACAGGGCAAAACAGTAGCCATATAATGTAACTAAGGGACTGGAGATGGAGGGAGAAGCCTTGGATTTTCTCTTCTTCAGAGCCAAGACTGGGAAGATGGAGACATTATATGAGGACAGGAATGAGGAAGACAGAGCAAGCACTGGAAATAGATCCCTGGCCAATTCTGGTGGTTTTTAATTTTTCTAGAGAACTTAGCTGAAAATAGAAAATGCAGACTATTTCAACAGTTTAAAACCTTTTATTGTGCTCATTAGGTAAGTTATGTCTCGATGGCTGCAGTCCATGAGGTCGCTAAGAGTCGGACACAACTGAGTGACTTCACTTTCACTTTTCACTTTCATGCATTGGAGAAGGAAATGGGCAACCCACTCCAGTATTCTTGCCTGGAGAATCCCAGGGTGGGGGAGCCTGGTGGGCTGCCGTCTGTGGGGTCGCACAGTTGGACATGACTGAAGCGACTTAGCAGCAGCAGCAGCAGCATTTATGAGTTGTACGTTTTCTTTTTTTCCTTACCTTTGGGGCGATGTCTGTACAGTAACTATGTAGCTGGAAGTTAAAACATTTTTTTTCTGTTATTGTGGAAGGTAATACATACAGAAAAGTGCATAAGCATAATTTATACTTTAATAAATTAGTAAAACATTAATACCTATGTTACTTTCATCTAGGTCAATAGGTAGACTATTGCCAGCATCCCGAAAACCATTCACATGTATCCTCCCAAAAGGACTACTTTCTTTCCTCTAAAGGTAGCAGATTTCATGGCTTTTCTAGGGTAATCACTACAGTTTAGTTTTACCTGGTTTTGAACATTATGTAAATGGATCATATGGATAGCTTATTTTTCTCAACCTTATGATTGTCAGATCATCTCTATGCCTATAGTGTGCGTGTGTGTGTGTGTGTGTGTGTGAAGTCGCTCAGTCATGTCTGACTCTTTGCGACCCCGTGGACTGTAGCCTGCCAAGCTCTTCTGTCCATGGGATTCTCCAGGCAAGAATACTGGAGTAGGTTGCCATTTCCTGTTCCAGGGGATCTTCCCAACCCAGGGATCGAACCCAGGTCTCCCGCGTTGCAGGCAGATAGTAGTAGTTTCTATATTTTCATTGCTCCATAGTATTCTCTTGTATGAATATTTTGTTTATTCTACTGTTGATCGGCATATGGGTTGTTTTCAAATTGGGCCTATTACGAATAATACTTCCTGAGCATTCTGGTAGTGTACATAAACGCTTAAGTTCATAGGGTGCTTTGAGGAAAGATGTGTACTTTGTAGATTGTTGTCTGATATTCCATAGTTTACTGTGAGGTTTGTGGAAGTTTCCTGCTATGAGTCTCTGAAATTGCATTGGTCAAAAAATAAAGGTTAGACTGTGTGGTTGAGGTATTGCTGGGGACGCTGAGCTTGAGGATAGTCTCTCTAGAGTTTTCTTTGAAAGAACATTTAGAAATGTTTTTCATTGATGCCGATTAAACTCATACAGGTAACAGGCAAATCTATGCTATTCATTCTGATTTGGTAACTAAATGAACCAAAGTACCGTTTGAAAGGAGAAAAGGAAAGAAAGAGAAGCAGAAGAAAGTGGAGGGGGAAGAAGAGAAGGAGGAAGATAAAGGGGAAAAAAAAAAAGAGGGACCAGAGGTGCGAGAGGGGACTCTCATGATCACGATCGACATTAGAGCCTGAATCCCTCTTGTGAGAGTCAGAAGTAGAAGACAAACTTACGGTTTGGGGATCCATCTAGACAAATTAATTCAAATGATAATATAAAATAAAGACTAGTTAATGAATCTTTCTTAAAAAATTCATGCTGTGACTGCAGTTAATTAGTTTTCCTTGTAGTTATGTGAATTTCTGTGTTATATTTTAAACTTTACATTTTGTTTTACATTTCCATGTTATTAGGTGCATGCAGATTTAGAACTCTCACATATTCCTGGTTAAGTCAACATTTTGTCATTATGAAGTGATCCTTTTTACCTCTAGTAAGCTTTTTGCCCCCAAAGTGTGTTTAAATAGAAACTGATTATTTTGGTTAGGTTAGCATGGTATTTTTCCCCTATTCTTCTTTTAACCTCTCTATAATCCCAGTATCCTTATGTGTTAGCTATATCTTTTCTAACAGCATATAGCTTTTTAAAAGATTTTCAAAACTGATAATCTTTGGCTATTGCTTATAGAACTTAATCCATATGTAGTTACTGATATATTTGAGTTTAAAGTCAACCATTCTTATTGTGTGTTTTTTAAATTTATTTTGCCTATTTTGTATTCCTTTTCTGTACAGTCTTGCCTTCTTAGGAATTAAGTGTTTTTTACTATAAATTTTTCTCCTCTGATAACTTAGAAATTATACACTACCTTTTATTCTTTCATTAGTGGCTAGCATAGAAATTATGATATGCATTTTTGAATTATTAAAGTCAAATGTTAACACTTCTTTCCTTATTTTCCTGGATAATGCAGGGAATTTAGAACTCTATAGGTCTGTCCTCCTAGAGTGTGTACTATTGTTTTGCATATTTTAAATTTAAATTATATTTAAATTAATATATATATAAAACTCTAATGATACTATTCTTATTTTATACTATAAGTACTGATTTAAAATTTCCCATGATATACCATTTTTTATCGTTTCCATTTCTTCTAAGGTCTCTAGACTTCCACCTGGGGTCATTTCCATCTGCCTGAAGAGCATCGTTTAGAGCAGATTTACTGGTGAGAAATTTCTTCAATGTGTCTGAAAGTCTTTGTTTTACCTTTTTATTCCTGAAGAATATTTTCGCTTGATGTAGTATTCTCGATTGGTCCTTTCTTCCTTTCATTGCATTGAATGTATGTTTTCTAGCTTTTTCTTACTGTATTTCTATGTATCTTATCCATTCTTCTGTAATTTCCCATTGTTTTTACTTTCCATGTTGAATTCTGTATAGTTTCTTCTAATATATCTTCCAAGTCCATCAAATCCCTTTGCAGCTGGGTCTAATTAACTGTCAGACCCATTTGTTGAATTCTTCATTTCAGTTTTTTTTTAGTTCTAGAATTCCCGCTGTATTGTTTTTTCATCTGCAGAGTCATTTTTTATAATTTTTAGTTTCTTGATGAAATTTTTACTTTTATCTTCACAAGGGACCCTCTTAGTTACTTTATATATTTTTTAAATTTATTTATTACCGGATAATTGTTTTACAGAATTTTGTTGCTTTCTGTCAAACCTCAATGTGAATCAGCCATAGATATACATATATCCCTTCCCTTTTGAACCTCCCTCCCATATCCCTCCCCATCCCATCCCTCTAGGTTGATACAGAACCCCTGTTTGAGTTTCCTGGACATACAGCAAATTACCATTGGCTATCTATTTCACATATGGTAATGTAAGTTTCCATGTTACTCTCTCCATACATGTCACCCCCCTCTCCTCCCCTCTGCCCATGTCCATAAGTCTATTCTCTGTGTCTGTTTCTCCATTTTTGTCTAGTTTTTGAACTATCTTGAGTCCCTCTCTGTTTCATTTTGTGTTTGTTTTTGTTCATTGTTTTGGGGCTTTTATGTTTTTTTTTCCCCTCCTGTGTGTTTGTCTTTAATTATGCAATTTTTGTTGGATTTGAAATATTAACTTTAGAAAAAATTAGAAAACTATGATGATATTACTTTTTTCCAGAGAGGGAGTTGTTTACATTTTCCAGGTGCCTAGCAGCACTAGTAACCTGGGACCACTTTAATTAAGTTTTGGTTTCATGACTAGGCTATAGCCTATATGTTGACGAGTTCACTTCTGGGCTACCCATGGTCTCAGGGTGCATCTCTGTGGGTGCAGTCCTCAGTGTGAGGTGGTTTACCAGGACCTCACTTTGACAGGTCTGGCCTCCTACTTTTACTCTCTAGTAAAGTTGTCAAAAGAGCTGCTTTGCCATTTAACCACCTCTGCCAGATTGGCAAAGTCTCCTTTGGCCTGTGCAACCTTATGTGCCAAGATCTTTCTCTGAAAATTCCACACTCTCTTGCTGTTACTTTGATGATTTTTGAATTATGTTTTTATGTTTCACATAGCCTTATAGAATAACTTTCAGCAGGAAGGTTCTTAACTCTGTAGTCTGAAATAGAACTGAAATTGGGTACAATTTTAACTAAGTATGTTTACATTACTTTTGTCTTTAATCAAGAGAACGTGTTATAGATTTTACCTCCAGCCAGCCTCATAGAGCATATTTGGAAGATTTTGGAGAACTGTGAATGTACTCACAACTCAAGGGTTTAGATCTTGGGATGAAGGCCAGTCCTAAGTTCTGAGCAGACATTTTACTGCAGGTTTTCAACCTCAGGGCGTTGCCATTCCTTGAGAAGCTAGAACCTAGAAGCGGGCCTCAGCTACTAAAAGTGAGAAACGTTAGCAATACTTTTGTCAGTTTCACAGGATTGTGGAGACATACATTGGAGTTTCAAGGAAAATTTTGTTAATCTGACTACCTAAAAATATAAAGCTTTAAACATCAAGAAATATAAACACAGGAGAATGGATAAAATTAGAAAAATCAGTATTGATCGTCCTTTAATGGACCTAAAATGTCATCAGTGGATTCTAAAGCCATTAGGGAAAAAGTGGTGGTGAACTTTATGATGGATGGATTTGGTTGATAATACCTGAAACCACTCATCAGTTTCAACATTATGATATGTGAGACTACCAAATATTATGTATACCTTCTCAATTAATTTGAAGTACACAAATCCACAAGTGAAACATTCTTGCAAAGGAACTGACTCTGAATCTAATGAACCCTCTAGATCTAGCTATCAGTTTATAAGCAGTAAAGAAGAGAATAAAACACATCACACAATACCACGGGAATGCTAAATGTACAAGTATGAGAAATTCTGTAGGTCATATGTGTTGTTTTCTCCAGGGGTTAAATGAAAAGGTTAAAATAAATAAAAGTGGGGTACTTGTTACAGGTTAGAGATTTACATTGTTTTGTTACAGCTTAAAGGAAAGATATCAGTATTGACTGCATGCAATGTGTTGATGTTGTTTGGATTGTAATATAAACAATCCAAATATAAAGGGAAGTTTTTAAGAAATCTGAACATAGAAGGGCTGTTTGATATTATTGGTGGCTTTATTGGTTATGAAAGAGATGTAGTTAAGTTTCTTTTTTTATAAGTCTTTTAAAAAAAGATACAAATAAAGGTATTTTGAGTAAAGTGATATGGTATCTGTGCTTTGCTTTAAAAATGGAAAATCTCAATAATTGAATTGGTTAAAGGGTACGTAGGGTACATTTGGCTGTTTTCTCTACTGTTTTTTTTTTATTATATACTAAAACATACTTATTGAACAGTTACCANTTTTTTTATATATACTAAAACATACTTATTGAACAGTTACCAAAAAAAATAAGAGAAGAATAAACATCATAAACAGAATGTCACTTGTGCCCCATAATTTATGTTTTAAGTGAAATCATTATAAATTACTCTCCTTATTGGGTGAAAGTATATGGTTTATGTCTGATAAAAAGTGCATAAACTTGTTTTATCTGTATGGTGTATTTCCTAGTTGTTAGTTGTATCTGTTAGAACCATGTAACTCTTCCAGTTCTGAGGAGGCAAACCTTAGTCTCATTAAAACTATGCAGAAGAGAAGGGAAGTTCTTCAGAGCAAAAGTGAGTTGCATATGCAGTTGTCCCTCTATATCTGCAAGGCGGTTATTCCAGGACCTTCACAGATGCCAAAATCCACAAATGCTCAATTCCCTTATATAAAGTGGCATAATACTTGCATATAACCTATACACATTCTTCCATATACTTTAAATCATTTGTAGATTACTTATAATACAGTGTAAATGCTATACAAATAGTTGTAAATATAAGATAAAAGTTATGTATATAATAGTGAGTGCATGGCAAATTCAAGTTTTGTTTTTTGGAAACTTCTGGAATCAAAATTTTTTTCTATCCATATAGATGCAGAACCTGCAGATAAGGAAGGCTTACATTAAAAGAACAGGATAGGGTCTTGGGGGGCAAAAACAACAGATATATCCACTGTCTCATGTTGGTTACTCAGGACATTCAAACCTGTTGCTTTCCATACACAGAGTTTTAAAAACACTTTCCACTAACATAATTTAGCTCTCTCTTCCTTCCAAAAAGGGAGATAATTCAAAGTAATGCCTGGTTAATGCATTTAACTTCAAGTCCAGGAGTTCTGGATAATGTCAGCTCCATTTCCCATCTTTGTTATTTTCCATAAATGATAGCTTTTTAGCAAATCTATCCACAAATAATATACTTTCTATATGCAGTAGTAGAAGGGGAAATAAAAGAGAAGGGAATTTTTAAAAGTTACATGACATAGCAAGCAAGACATATACAGATAGCATCCAGAAACCTCATTCGTGCATTTTGACCAAGCAGGCGTAATTTGCACATGATGATAGAGTGCTGCTGGGTACACCCAGCTTTGTGGCTTGGAGATCAGTCCAGTCACTGAGGGCTGTTATAAGCTTTTTCCAGAATCCAGATCTTCCACACAGGCTTTCAAGAGCATAAGGTGTCATAGCTGACCAGAGCTGGGTCATAGCTGAGTGGCAGAGCACTTCAGTATGGACAGATAAGCTGTGCAGTGATTGTTGCTCTGGGCCCTACCCATATTTTCTCTTTTTCCAGCAAATGGATAAGCCAATGAGTGGTCTGAAACCCATGTAGTACATGTTACCTTCAGAATCCCAGAGGTATCAGGCAAGCATTTTACCTCTTAGCAGGTGTAAGGTAGGTACAGCAGTTATCATTCACCTTATTTTTGTTTGTTTATTATTTTGAGTCAGTAACTAGTACACATGACATTAAACTGAAAATGTGCAAAAAAGTGTACAGTAAAACTACAGAAAAGGAGATTTCCTTTCCTGCACTTACCATCCAACTACCTTGGTCTACACAGTGGAGGCAGCCTTTGGTACTAGATTCTTGTGTATCTTCATTTTAAAGGACACATTCTCATCTGACACCGATCATTAGACTATAAGAAACTTCTGAAGTGGCAGACCCTGTATGTTCATGTAATTTGTATCCCACCATATGGAATACAGACAAAGCACCTGTGTCTTCGTACTTTCCAGGTTCTGTCAGCCTGGTATCTTCACTGTGGTAGACCAGTGTAATGTGCTGTATCTGGAGTTGATTTCTCTGAGGCACATAAAAGGCAACTGCTTTTCTCATACCCTCAGTTTATCCCCATGGAGAAATGGAGATAACCAGTTTCATAACTGAATTCTAGGTACCAAGGTTATTAATTTGCCCCAGTCAGGACTCACATCTAAAAGTGTACCTTGAGTTGGAGTAACCACTTGATTATGTTTATGACAGCATAATATCACTGTCTAAGACCCATTGGCCCCTCATCTGGGAAGTGGGGTTCTCTGCAAATCATCAGATGCTTGGCTGTTTTGATAGTCCAGTGGTTTCACTTAGGCATTCCTACTAGAATATCTTAATGATTCAGGGCCCTTGTATGAAGATGATGCCTCACTGATCTGTATTACCGTCTTCCATGGACTTCTGGTTTCCAATTCCATAATAGGAACAGGAGTTTCACTACCATTTTATCTGACTTGCCCTAGGAGCAGTTCTAAATTCCCCTCCTTTCTGTAAAGGTGTGTTGTCTTCAGCCCACTATCTGGTATCAGTTTGTATCAGATATTGTATAACATCAGAGATATCAGTTTGTGTTCTTGTGTTAAGAATTACAGAAACCAACAGTGGTTAATTTAAGCAAAACTATTATTATTTGAAGGCTCCTGGGTAACTGGCAGAATCAAAGAGAAGGCTGAAAACTCATAGTTTACTAAGTACGTGCATAGAGATCTAGATAAAGAGAATCTTTGGATGACTTAATTCCACCCATATCACAATCTACTGGAGATTCAGATTCCTAGCAGAGAGTCTACTTTGTTAAATTTGAATCATCCTTTCACTCTGATGATGAGTGAGAGGATGGTACCTATGCCACTATGATGGCTTCAGTTCAGTTCAGTTCAGTCGCTCAGTCGTGTCCGACTCTTTGCAACCCCATGAATCGCAGCACGCCAGGCCTCCCTGTCTATCACCAACACCCAGAGTTCACTCAGATTCACGTCCATCAAGTCAGTGATGCCATCCAGCCATCTCATCCTCTGTCATCCCCTTCTCCTCCTGCCCCTAATCCCTCCCAGCATCAGAGTCTTTTCCAATGAGTCAACTCTTCGCATGAGGTGGCCAAAGTACTGGAGCTTCAGCTTTAGCATCATTCCTTCCAAAGAAATCCCAGGGCTGATCTCCTTCAGAATGGACTGGTTGGA
>SJYQ01001276.1:143211-182761 GCA_006410935.1 Redunca redunca
AAATTTAAATTTAATTAAAAGTTAAAAACTCATTTTTTTTCATTATACCTGTTACACTTGAAACTGCTCAATAGCTGAGTGGGTCGTAAAGAGCTGGACACAGCTGAGCGACTTTCAGTTTCTTTATGGCTGTTAGTATTTGCCTTAATATATTGGAGTGTTCCTATGTTGAGTATATATATATTTTTATAATTCTATCTTTTTCTTGGATTGATTCTTTGACCATTATGTATTGTCCTTATTTGTCTGCTGTAACAATCTTTCTTTTAAAGTCTATCTTATCAGTAATGCTTCCTTTTGATTTCCATTTGCATGGAAAATCTTTTTCCATTCCCTTGCTTTCAGTCGGTGTGGGTTGTTTGATCTGAAGCTGTTTTCTTGTAGACAACACATATACAGGTCTTGTTTTTGTGTCTATTCAGCCAGTCTGTCTGTTGGTTGGAGCATTTAATCCATTTAGTGAAAAGTGAAAGTCGCTCAGTCATGTCTGACTCTCTGTGTCCCCATGGACTGTACAGTCCATGGAATTCTTCAGGCCAGAATACTGGAGTGGGTAGCCTTTCCCTTCTCCAGGGGATCTTCCCAACCCAGGGATCAAACCCAGGTCTCTTGGATTATAGGTGGATTCTTTATCAGCTGAGCTACCAGGGAAGCAATCCATTTATGTTTAGGGTAATTATTGATACATATGTTCCTATTGGGGCTTCCCTGGTAGCTCAGCTGATAAAGAATCCATCTGCAATGCAGGAGACCCCAGTTCCTTTCCTGGGTTGGGAACATCCCTTGGAGAAGGGATAGACTACCCACTTCAGTATTCTTGGACTTCCGTGCTGGGCCCGGATGGTAAAGAATCCACCTGCAATGTGGGAGACCTGGGTTGAGGATCCACTGGAGGAAGGCATGGCAACCAACTCCAGTATTCTTGCCTGGAGACTCCCCATGGACAGGGGAGCCTGGCTGCAGTTCATGGGGTTGCAAAGAGCCGGACACCACTGAGCAAGTAAGCACACTAAGTACAGCACAGCACGTGTTCCTATTGCCATTTTCCTAGTCGTTCTGGATTTGTTTTCGTAGGTCTTTTTTCTCCCTTCCTCTTTTGTTCTCTTCTCTTGTGATCTGATGACTAACTTTAGCATTGTGTTTAGATTCTTTTTCTTTTCTGTGTGTGTATCTATTATAGATTCTCAGTTCGCAGTTACCATGAGGTTTTGATATAGCAGTTTATATATAGACAAGATTGTTTTAAATTTCTGGTCTTTTAATTTCAAATGCATTTCCAATGTCTGCATTTGTGCTCTCTTCTCACAGTTGCTGATTTTGATATCATATTGGTGTGCAGATGATTTACTACATTTATTTTCTGTTTGCCTTACTGGTGAGCTTTTCTGTTCATAATTTTCTTCTTCCTAGTTGTGGCCTTTTCTGCTTAAAGAAGTTCCTTTAGCATTTATTACAAAGTTGGTCTGATGGTATGGAATTCTCTTAGTTTTCGCTTGTCTGTAAAGCTTTTGATTTCTCTGTCGAATCAGAATGAGAACTTTCCTGGATAGCATATTCTTGGTTGTAGGCTCTTCCCTTCCCTTTTAAATATATTGTGCCACTCCTGAACTTCCCTGGTGGCTCAATGGTAAATAATCCACATACAATGCAGGAGACATAAGTTCTATCCCTGGGTCATGAAGATCCCCTGGAGAAGGCAGTGGCAACCCACTCCAGTATTCTTGCCTGCAAAAAAATCCCATTGACAGAGGAGCCTGGCTAGCTCCTCTGGCAGTCCCTTCTGTCTACACAGTTTCTGCTAAGGTATCAGTTGATAACCTTACAGTATTCCCTTGTATGTTATTTGTTGCTTTTAGTGTTTTCCCTCTTTAATTTTTGTCAGTGTTTTTAGTATGTGTCTCAGCATTTTGCTCCTTGAGTTTATTCTGCCTAGAACTCTGCACTTCCTGGACTTGAGTGACTATTTCCTTTCCCATGAAAGAGAAGTTTTCTGCTATTTTCTCTTCAAATATTTTCTCAGGTCTTTTCTCTCTCTCTTCTTCTAGAACCTCTATAATGCAAATGTTATTGTATTTAATATTGTCCCAGAGGTTTTTTAGGCTGTCTTCATATCTTTTAATTCTTTTTTTCCTTTATTCTGTTTAATAGCAGTGATTTTCACCTTCCTGTCTTCCAGCTCACTTATCCATTCTTCTGCCTAAGTTAGTCTGTTATTGTCTGTTCTAGTTTATTTTTCATTTCAATTATTGTAGTGTTCATCTCTGTTTTTTTTTAAGTTTTTCTACATCTTCATCAAACATTTCTTGCATATTCTCAAACTGTGCCTCCATTCTTTTTCCGAGATCTTAGATCATTTTCACTCTCATTACTCTGAATTCTTTTTCTGATAGGTTGCCTGTCTCCACTTCACTTGGTTGTTCTTCAGGGGTTTTATCTTTTTTCCTTCTTCTGGGACATATTCCTCTGTGGTCTCATTTTTGTCTGACTTTCTGTGATTGCGTTTTCTGTTCTGCAGGGTTATAGTTCTTCCTGCTTCTGCTGGCTGTCTGAGAGGCTTGTGATGGGAGGGTCTGGATCCTGCTCACTGGTGGGTGGATCTGAGTCTTGTCCCTCTGGTGGACAGGCCTATGCTTAAGAGGACTTTAAGCAGCCTGACTGCCAACAGTTGGAGCTGTCTTCCTATTCTGTTTGTTTGGCCTGAGGTGTCCCAGCACTGGAGCCTACAGTCTGATAGGCTGGGCTAGGTCTTGAGGAGAAAATGGTGACCTCCAGGGGTGCTGGTGCCAATGAATGCTTGCCAGAACTGCCACTGCTAGCGCCTCGTCCCTGCACCTCTGCAGGAGACTGTCGAATACTCACAGGTAGGTCTGGCCCAGTGTCCTATGAGGTCACTACTTTTTTCCTTGGTCCTGGTATGTATGGGATCTTGTGTGCACCCCCCCCACCAACCCTGGAGTTTCAGTTGCCCCCAGTCTTGTGGAATTCCTCTGATCAAACCCCACTGGCCTTCAAAGCCAGATTCTCTGAGGGCTTCCTTTCCTATTGCTAGACCCTCAGGCTGGGAAGCCTGATGTGGGTCTCTCCTATAGGAGAATTTCTGTGGTATAAGTATTTCCCAGTTTGTGGGTTGCCCACCCAGCAGGTATAGGATTTGATTTTATCTTGATTGTGACCTTCCTACCATCTTGTTGTAGCTTCCTCTTTGTCTTTGAATGTAGGGTATCTTTTGGTTGCTGCTGCTGCTGCTAAGACGCTTCAGTCGTATCCGACTCTGTGCGACCCAGAGACGGCAGCCCACCAGGCTCCCCCAAGGTTTCAGCATTGTTGTTTGTTTTGGCAATAGTTTTTCAGCAGTTATTGGTGATTTTGGTGTTTTTTTAAGAAGCAGTGAGCTCACATCCTTCTACTCCATCTTGCCAGCCCTCCAGTGACGGCACGGATAGCATCCAATGGAAGATGGTGCAGAGGCAAATTCCATGCTTATCCTAGAAATTTTGCCTGATGCTTACCATAATGTTAAACTTTGTTAACATGTTGTTTTGGAAATACATTAATTTCTCTGGAGTTTTACTAGTAACCACAAATGTACCATCAAATAATACCACCTCAATAGCTATTCTTACAGTTTAGAGACTGATTGAAGTCATAGGACTTTTTTCACATCTCTTTGGAATGTTTGGTTTTTGAAAAATGTAGTTTTACCAGTGAATCCACTGAACTGATACTTTTTGAGAACTTACTGTTTGCCAGGCACTATTAAAGAGCCCAAGGATACCATCATAGACGTGAAACAGTCTTTTCTCAGAATTTATAATCCAAATCTAGGCCTGCCAAATATAGGAAATACCTGTCTTCTTTGAATAAGAGCATACCACTATTATTTTTTAATCTGGTGAGTTGGAAATGGCAGAATACCAGAAGCGGAGATCAGTTGAAATGCTTTTATTCAATCTTTATACCATTTCAAAATGCAGTAGCAAGTAATAATCAGATGTTTCTGTATTCCTTCAGTCCTCTTCGTTATTCTTTAGAATAATAATGAAAAAAAAACTTTAAAATTACAAAATCTGACCAATATACAAAAAACTGTATGAAACACAGGTGCCAACCTTAACAAATTGTTGCATATAAAATCTGTGCAATTCCCACCCAGGTCAGGTAATAGAACAGAATATTGCCTGCCTCCTAGAAGCTCCCTGTCCCCCGAGGGCCCTCTCCCATTTGTATGCCTTTAGTGCATGGCTAACAGTAACTACTAACCTGACTTTTATTTACATTGCTTTAGCTTTTACTGCTTAATTATGCTATTTGGCCTGATGTTTTAATTTGATAAAAACAGAATGATGCAGTATGTTTTTGCACTATTGTGACTTATAAGAAATATCTATTTGGTCATTCAGATGATCAAAATATATTTTTTATTTACGTTTTGGTCTTCATCTTCACTTCCTGGATCACAGCTCCCAAAACCCTTGGCATCACCTAGGTGTTGAGAGTGATAAAAGGTGTTTCGTGTTACATTAATAAGGTGACTTTTAGAGGGTCATATGTTAGCTTTTGTTAATATTGTGTTGAGAGCTGGTTCCCAAGAGAACCAACCTTGTGAGAAGAAGGTTGGAGCTTTCAGTCCCACTCTCTGACTTCCTGGGAGGGAAGGGGACTTGAGACTGAACCAGTTGCCTTTGGCCAATGATTTAGTCAGTCATGACTATATAATGAAGCCTCCCTAAAAACCTGAAGGACAGCTTTTTGCCCCCTTTCAGAGAGCTTCTATATAGGACAAGAATGATTCTGCATGCCATCTTGACAGGCCTCAAGTTCTACAAGGACAGAAGCTCCTTTGTTTGAGACATTGCCGTGTGCATCTCTTTATTTGGCTGTTGGTTTGTATCCTTTAATGTCATTTTATAATAAGTTGATCATCTAGTGTGTAAATGGGTTTCTTGAGTTCTGTGAACCACTCTAATAAATTAATTGAACTCAAAAAGGGGGTGTGGGGACCTCTGATTTAGCCAGTTGTTCAGAAGTACAGGTGATAATCTGGGTTTGGAATTAGCATCCTGAGTTGGAGGAGGTCATTTGGACCTTCAGTTTGTAGCCAGTCCGTCAGAAGCATAGGTAACAACATGGGCTTTGATGACGATGAAAGTCGTTCAGTTGTGTCTGACTGGAATTCACCAGGCCAGAATACTGGAGTGGGTGGCCTTTCCCTTCTCCAGGGGATCTTTCCAACCCAGGGATCACACCCAAGTCTCCCACATTGCAGGCAGATTCTTTACCAGCTGAGCCACAAGGGAAGCCCAAGAGTACTGGAGTGGGTAGCCTATCCCTTCTCCAGTGGATCTTCCTGACCCAGGAATCAAACCAGGGTCTTCTGCTTTGCAGGCAGATTCTTTTCCAACTGAGCTATGAGGGAATGGCCTCTAAAGTACCTGTCATACCTTTTTAAGGATGACATTTAAAATTTTATTGTTGTGAGATTTATTTATCTTTTCCTCTGTGATGAGTAAATTTGTATCTTATTTCAGAAAATTTATCCCACTTCAGAATCATGAAAACTTACATTATCTTCTAAAAGAATATTTATTTGTGTTTCCCATTATGTCTGTGATTTACCTGTAACTGTTTCATTGTGTGACCTAAGGTAGGAGTCTATTTTCACTTTGTTTCCACATAGATACCTCATTGTCGCAGCACCATCATTGAAGAGTCTTTTTTCCCTTTCAGTGAATCACAGTTTGTTGTGATACACATAGTCAAGGCTTTAGTGTAGTCAGTGAATCAGAAGTAGATGTTTTTCTGGAATTCCTTTGCTTTCTCTATGATCCAACAGATGTTGGTAATTTGATCTCTCATTCCTCTGCCTTTTCTAAATCCAGGCTGTACGTCTGGAATTTCTTGGTTCATATACTGCTGAGGCCTAGTTTGAAGGATTTTGACCATTAACTTGCTACCATGTGAAATGAGTGCAATTGTGCGGTAGTTGGAACATTCTTTGGCATTGCCCTTCTTTGGGATTGAAATGAAAACTGACCTTTTCCAGTCCTGTGGCTACTGCTGGATTTTCCAAATTTAATGGCATATTGAGTACAGCACTCCAGCAGCAGCATCTTTTAGGATTTGAAATAACTCAGAGGGCATTCTGTCACCTCCACTAACTTTGTTGTAGTGATACTTCCTAAGGCCCACTTGACCTCGCACTCCAGGATGTCTGGCTGTGGGTGAGCAATCACACCATTGTGGTTATCCAGGTCATTAAGATCTTTTTTTGTATAGATTTTTGTGAATTCTTGCCCCCTTTTCTGTCTACCCTCTTGAAAAAAAGATGCAGTGATATCTGGGTATTAGCTCTTTTTTTCTAATCAGAGATAACTCAGTAGCACTGGATTGCACTCTGAATGGCTGCTGCAACTGTCATGTACTGTTCTACAGTTGGATCCTGTGCCTCAAAAACTAACAGTGCCTCCTAAGATAAAAAGAAAATTCCCTTGCCATTTCCTGTATCATGAATCTCCTTGCCTCTGCAGTTACTCCTTCCTCTTGTCTCTCTTCACTCTTTCTCCAGGCTTCCATTTCCATCAGATCTTCATTAGTAAGTTCCTTGTGTTGCACACCAAAGAGTTCAGTGACATTTTCCTCTTGCAGATCTACCCCCAGCTTCTCACTGAGAGTCACTAAATTGCTGAAGACCTCTTTGGACTCCTCATCCATTTTCTCAAATCCACAAAATTCATGAACAAACTGTAGGCAAAGATTCTTCCAAATCCCATTCATTGTGATGACAGTAACCTCATGCCGAGCAAAGTCAATGCCTGATTAGTCACTGCCTGATGAAAAGTGTGACATAAATAAATATTTTTTGGAAGTCACTATAACTCCCTGGTCCATAGGTTGAATGAGTGCCCTAGTATTTGGTGGTAGATACAATACTTTGACATTGGGATGAAAGTCTCCATGAGTAGAGCATTGTCAGGCAGCAAAACAGTGATGAATGGATGCACTTCTCCAAGCAGTATTTCTCTACCTCCAGGATAAAGTGGTGGAAATACCAGCCCTGGAAAATGGCCTGCATAAGCCAGGCTTTGGGATTATAATCTTCCACACAACAGGAAGGGAGCCCTTAGCTATGTTTTTAAGGGCTCCTGGGCGCTCTCAATGGATAAACTAAGAGAGGCTTCAGCTTCATATAGCCAGGAGCATTGGCACCAAGCAAGAGTTAGCCTATCATTTGCTGCATTACAGCCTAGCATCAGCTTTTCCTGCTTACTGAGGTAACTTCAGTTTGACATCCTCTTCCAGTACAGTCCTGTCTCACCCACATTTAAAACTTGCTCAGGTAAATATGCGCCTTCATCAATACTTCTCAGGTGGTTCATGAAATTCCTGGACAGCCACCAAATCTGCACTCGCTGCCTTGTCACTTACTTTAATGCTGTGCATGTTGGCTCTGTCCTTGTTCTGGTGAAACCAGCCATGGCTGGCATTAAAAGACGTGCCCTCTGACTCTGCATCATGTTTCTTCTTCAGATCTTCACAAAAGCTTTTAGCTTTCTCTTCAGTTGGCATTAAGCTGAGTGGGACTTGATCCTCTTACTGTTGCTACAGCCACACACTGAGAAGTCTCTCCATCTCCTCTAACACTTTTCTATGCTGCTTTGATATTATTGTCGACATCATTAGCACAGCAGACTTCACACATTCCATGATATTATCCTTATTCTTTAGAATCATGCTGATGGTTGAACAATTTGTTTTATAGGTATAAGTGACATCTACCATCTTTTTGCCTCACTCTTCTCTCTCAATTATTTTCACTTCTGATTCCATTGTTATTGCTTGGCACTTCTTAGCAGTACTAGCTACATCACTGCTGCTTTTACACTTGATTCTAGACATCCTGGGGTTGAAATAGAGACACTGTGTGGTTGTATTGTGTACAGTACTATGCAGTAAAGTGCCCTAAGTACAACCACTTGTAGAGGGTGCATACACGTGACAGTGTACACCAGACGTATGAACTCACTTAGGTCACTGGACATGAGAATGCACATTTGCATCTTTGAAAGTTTAAATTTTGAAAGTTCATATGTAGGAGACTTACTGTGTATGGTAAGGGTAGTAAGGGTCGTGGATTAATCACTTATAAAGCTAATATGAGACTTAAAAGACAAAGTAGCTATGATTACAATAATTAGTTAAAAGATACACAAGATAAGAATACAAAAAATGACATAAAAATATAAAATGTGTTATGGGGAGAGTAAAAATGCAGAGCTTTAGTGCATTCAAATTTGAGTTGTTTTCAACTTAAAATACAGTATTATAAATATGTTACCACTGACATCCACAAAATGCATAGGATCATAAGAGACCACATTGAGCAACTGAACATACCAATCAAATGGACAACCTAAAAGAAATGGATGAATTCCTAGAAACATACCACCTATCAACACTTAATCGTTAAGAGATGGAAAATCTCAATAGACCAATTACCAGTAAGAGGACTGATTCAGTAATTAAAATTCTCCCAACAATCAAAAGTTTAGAACCAGATGCCTTCACCAGTGAATTATATAAAGCATTAAAAAAAAAAAATCAAACTACCAAAAAATAGAAGAGGAGGTAATACTTCTCAACTCATTTTGCGAGACAAAGATTACAAAACCAGATAAAGACATCACAAAAAAATTATGGTCCAGTATCTGTGATGAATATAGATGCAAATATCCTCAATATAATTTTAGCAAGCTGAATTCAAGAATACATTAAAAGGATGTGGTATTTACTCTGGGATTTTTCAACATTTGCAAATCACTTCAGTCCAGTCACTCAATCACTTGTGTCCAACACTTTGCAACCCCATGGACTGCAGGATGCCAAGCCTCCCTGTCCATCACCAACTCCCAGAGTTTACTCACTCATGTCCATTGGTCAGCGATGCCATCCAACCACCTCATCCTCTGTTGTCCCCTTCTCCTCCTGCTTTCAATCTTTCCCAGCATCAGGGTCTTTTCCAATGAGTCAGTTCAGTTCTTTGCATCAGGTGGCCAAAGTATTGGAGTTTCAGCTTCAGCATCAGTCCTTCCAATGAATATTCAGGACTGATTTCCTTTAGGATGGACTGGTTGGATCTCCTTACAGTCCAAGAGACTCTCAAGAGTCTTCTCCAACACCACAGTTTAAAAGCATCAGTTCTTCAGTGCTCAGCTTTCTTTATAGTCCAACTCTCACATCCATACATGACTACTATAAAAGCCATAGCTTTGACTAGATGGACCTTTGTTGGCAAAGGAATGTCTCTGCTTTTTAATATGCTGTCTAGATTGGTCATAGCTTTCCTTCCAAGGAGGACGTGTCTTATAATTTCATGGCCGCAGTAAGCATCTGCAGTGATTTTGGAGCACAAAAAAATAATATCTCTCACTGTTTCTACTATTTCCCCATCTGTTTGCCATGAAGTGACAGGACCGGATGCCATGATCTTAGTTTTCTGAATGTGGAGCTTTAAGCCAGCTTTTTTCACTCACCTCTTTCACTTTCATCAAGAGGCTCTTTAGTTCCTCTTCACTTTCTGCCATAAGGGTGGTACCATCTGTGTATCTGAGGTTATTGATGTTTCTCCCAGCAATCTTGATTCCAACTTGTGCTTCTTTCAGCCCAGCGTTTCTCATGATGTACTCTGAATAGAAGTTAAATAAGCAGGGTGACAATATACAGCCTTGATGTATTCCTTTTCCTATTTGGAACCAGTCTGTTGTTCCATGTCCAGTTCTAACTGTTGCTTCCTGACCTGCATAGAGGTTTCTCAAGAGGCAGGTCAGGTGGTCTGGTATTCCCATCTCTCAGAATTTTCCACAGAGTATTGTGATCCACACAGTCAAAGGCTTTGGCATAGTCAATAAAGCAGAAATAGATGGTTTTCTGGAACTCTCTTGCTTTTTCCTTGATCCAGCGGATGTTGGCAATTTGATCTCTGGTTCCTCTTAGTTCATTTCAGTTCAGTTGCTCAGTTGTGTCTGACTCTTTGTGACCCCATGAATTGCAGCACACCAGGCTTCCCTCTCCATCACCAGCTCCTGGAGTTCAGTCAAACTCATGTCCACCGAGTCGGTGATGTCATCCAGCCATCTCATCCTCTGACGTCCCCTTCTCCTCCTGCCCCCAATCCCTCCCAGCATCAGTCTTTTCCAGTGAGTCAACTCTTCACATGAGGTGGCCAAAGTACTGGAGTTTCAGCTTTAGCATCATTCCTTCCAAAGAACACCCTACCTTTTCTAAATCCAGCTTGAACATCTGGAAATTCACAGTTCACGTATTGCTGAAGCCTGGCTTGGAGAATTTTGAGCATTACTTTACTAGCGTGTGAGATGAGTGCAGTTGTGTGGTAGTTTGAGCATTCCTTGGCATTGCCTTTCTTTGGGATTGGAATGAAAACTGACCTTTTCTAATCCTGTGGCCAAGCTGAGTTTTCCAAATTTGCTGACATATTGAGTGCAGCACTTCTACAGCATTATCTTTAGGATTTGAAATAGCTCAACTGGAATTCCATCACCTCCACTAGCCTTGCTCATAGTGAAGCTTCCTAAGGCCCACTTGACTTCGCATTCTAGGATGTCTGGCTCTGGGTCATACCATCGTGAATATCTGGGTCATGAAGGTCTTTTTGTGTATTTCTTCTATGTATTCTTGCCACCTCTTCTTAATATCTTCTGCTTCTGTTAGGTCCATACCATTTCTGTCCTTTATTGAGCCCATCTTTGCATGAAATGTTCCCTTGGTATCTCTAATTTTTTTGAAGAGATCTCTAGTCTTTTCCATTCTGTTGTTTTCCTCTATTTCTTTGCATTGATCACTGAGGAAAGCTTTTTTATCTCTCCTTGCTTTTCTTTGAAACTCTGTATTTAGATGGGTATATCTTTCCTTTTCTCCTTTGCTTTTCACTTCTCTTCTTTTCACAGCTATTTGTAAGGCATCCTCAGACAGCCATTTTGCTTTTTTGCATTTCTTTTTCTTGGGTTGGTCTTGATCCCAGTCTCCTGTACAGTGTCACAAACCTCCGTCCATAGTTCATCAGGCACTCTGTCTATCAGATCTAGTCCCTTAAATCTATTTGTCACTTCCACTGTATAATCATAAGGGATTTGCTTTAGGTCATACCTGAATGGTCTAGTGGTTTTCCCCACTGTCTTCAATTTAAGTCTGAATTTGGTAATAAGGAGTTCATGATCTGAGCCACAGTCTGCTCACAGTCTTGTTTTTCCTGACTGTATAGAGCTTCTCCATATTTGGCTGCAAAGAATAATATAATCAGTCTGATTTCTGTGTTTGCCATCTGGTGATGTCCATGTGTAATCTTCTCTTGTGTTCTTGAAAGAGGGTGTTTGTTATGACACTGTACTGCATTCTTGAAAGTTGCTAGTACAGTAAATGTTGAAAGTCCTTATCACAAGGGAAAAAAGGTATAGTGACGGATGGTAACTAGACTTAATGCAGTGATCATTTCACAGTGTACAGAAATACAGGATCGTATGTTGTGCACTCAGAGGGGAAAAAAGTGCTTCTTGAGTGAACCCTAAATTTTGTTTTGTTACTTATAGTGTATCATCAGGGCATTTCTACAGAAATCATTCTGCTTTTCTAGGAAATCAGTGTTTTTAGACACAATGATGTTTTATACCTCAAGATTTAAGAGAGGTAGGGGACTCAGACTGAGAAGGCAATGGCACCCCTCTCCAGTACTCTTGCCTGGAAAATCCCATGGACGGAGGAGCCTGGTGGGTGTCTAAGAGTTGGACATGACTGAGCGACTTCACTTTCACGCATTGGAGAAGGAAATGGCAACCCACTCTGGTGTTCTTGCCTGGAGAATCCCAGGGATGGGGGAGCCTGGTGGCTGCCATCTATGGGGTCACACAGAGTGGGACAGGACTGAACCAACTTAGCAGCAGCAGCAGGGGACTCAGAAGAAATAGACAGTGGATTTGGTGCAGCATAACTGCAGTAGGTACTGGTCAGCCAAGGGGAACATGATTATGTCCATGTTATTGGTAATTTCTACTATTATTTGTTTTTGTTCTGTTTTGGATTTGAAAATGCTAGCTTGGTGCAGCTAGGATATCAAAATTTAGGGAAAGAATTATTGTCCACATTTGAATGGTATTTTAAAAGAGAAAATAGCATTTTTCTGGGGGTGATTAGTAAAACAGGAGAGGCAAGGGGAAATTCTGGGAAAAGACTAGAATAAAACCTTATTTGTTCAAAACACACAGAGAATAAATAATGAATTCAACAAAATACTTTTAGTTTCTTAAAAGTCGCTCTTATTGTTATTGTTCAGTCCCTTAGTCGTGTCCAACTCTTTGTGACCCCATGGACTGCAGCACACCAGGCTTCCCTGTCCTTCAGTATCTCCTAGAGTTTGCTCAAAATCATGTCCATTGAGTCAGTGATATCATCCAACTGTCTCATTCTCTGTTTCACCCTTCAGTCTTTCCCAGCATCCAAGTCTTTTCTATTGAGTCAGCTCTTTGCATCAGGTGGCCAGAATACTGGAGCTTCAGCTTCAGCATCAGTCCTTCTAATGAATATTCAGGGTTGATTTCCTTTTAGATTGAGGATCTGATCTCCTTGCAGTCCAGACGACACTCAATAGTCTTATTCAACATCACAATTCAAAAGCATCAATTCTTTGTCACTCAGCCTTCTTTATGATTCAGCTCTCAGGTATATTACTTAACTACTGGGAAAACCATGGCTTTGAGTATATGGACCTTTGTTGACAAAGTGATGTCTCTGTTTTTTAACACATGGTCTAGGTTTGTCATAGCTTTTCTTCAAAGAAGCAAGTGTCTTTTAATTTCGTGGCTATAGTCAGCTTCTACAGTGATTTTGGATCCCAGGATGAGCAAAAATTGGTTTAATTCATACTTTATTGTAAACATAGTTGTTTTTTCCACTCACTGTGCAACTTGTGTTTTGAAAGATGTGTTTGGAGAAGGTGTCCTTTAAAAGACCATCGTCAGCATCATGGTGACATAAGACTGCCCTCAGTTCAGTCACCCCACGACATCTATAACTTGACAACTGTCTTTGAACAAAAGTGCCTCTGTGGGAGCCGTAGGATCTAGCACCATGTACTGGGTGACCCAGGAGGAGTCTTACTGTTGGAGGATGGAGAGGATAAAAGTGCCCATTGAAATAAGAAGGCATCTGAAGATCGAAAAGTGAGTCAGGCAGCTCCATGTAATCAATGGAGCAGTTTATTATAGGGTAAGTTACAGATGGAGTCTAGATTGGGTGGATAATGATCCTGAAGGATTCACAGATCCACTCTGCATTGCTCAGGGGCCATAAAGTTAAAATTAACCTAAGGTATGGGGACAGGTGCTTCAAAATAGGATGTGCAGTCCTAAGTGAAAATTTATGAATAGGTAACTAGTCTTGTTAACTCCAGCAATGTGTCAGGAAAGGTTTTCATCATTGTTTGGGAACTAGAATCCACTTAGTCCTAATGATTATTAAATAATATCCCTTCAGTACACAGCCCTTGACAATAGAGTAGTGATTCACTGCACAGTACCATTCTGGGTAGGGTCAGTGAAAAGAAGGAGAAACTATATGGACTCAAAATAGCATCAGTTATGCTAACAGCCATATACTTGGTCACCTGTGTAGAAATAGGGTAATAGGCGGGAAAACTCTGGTTTGGGATGGGGCACAGCAGGAGCCTGTGAACCTGCTCCATTTCCGGGGCACCTGGAAAACACTAACTTGGGCAGATGCTGATGAATTCAGGAGCCTCATGGAAACCTAAGCTTCTAGAGGAGAAATTCCACTACTTTGTTGGACAAAAAATAAGTTTGGACACAGTGGAGTGGGGCCTCTGTGAGAAAGAACAAGGTGAAAATGGAACTCTGAGGCAAATGAAACAACCCCAGTCGCTACTATGATCTCTGATTTTATGTTGGTGTGGACTGTGATTTCAGACATTAGAGATTTAGAATCAGAGAAAATGTGGCCTGATTTTCAGCCAGTTTCTTTAGCATGAGTGGTAAGACTAGGCCTGCGGAACCTCTAGGAAGAGAATTGGACAAAAATGTTAAAAGATAATAGATCATGTAGTTCTCGTTGAATATAAATTATATTATTTTTCTTATAAAATAGGAAACCTTGAGCATTCTTCAGTTCAGTTCAGTCGCTCAGTTATGTCCGACTCTTTGCGACCTCATGAATCGCAGCACGCCAGGCCTCCCTGTCCATCACCATCTCCCGGAGTTCACTCAGACTCACGTCCATCGAGTCCGTGATGCCATCCAGCCATCTCATCCTTGGTCGTCCCCTTCTCCTCCTGCCCCCAGTCTCTCCCAGCATCAGAGTTTTTTCCAATGAGTCAACTCTTTCCATGAGGTGGCCAAAGTACTGGAGCTTCAGCTTTAACATCATTCCTTCCAAAGAAATCCCAGGGTTGATCTCCTTCAGAATGGACTGGTTGGATCTCCTTGCAGTCCAAGGGACTCTCAAGAGTCTTCTCCAACACCGCAGTTCAAATGCATCAATTCTTCGGCACTTAGCCTTCTTCACAGTACAACTCTCACATCCATACATGACCACAGGAAAAACCATAGCCTTGAATAGACAGACCTGAGTCGGCAAAGTAATGTCTCTGCTTTTGAATATACTGTCTAGGTTGGTCATACCTTTTCTTGCAAGGAATAAGCGTCTTTTAATTTCATGGCTGCAGTCACCATCTGCAGTGATTTTGGAGCCCCAAAAAATAAAGTCTGACACTATTTCTACTGTGCATTCTTATTTATAAATAAATTAGAATGTACTCTATATCGTATATATTTATGTATGCCATTAAGCATAATATCTAGGGAGTTGAGAGGGAAAGAGACTAAATTCCTTTTCATTGTCTTTTTCAGGTTACTTATTTGAGCCTTACTGACTTTACCTAGAAATGGAGATTATAGCCGTTTGTACCTGATTAATTTTTTGAAAATTAAATGAAATAAGCCCTTAAAAGAGAAAAAAGGAAAAAGACAGGGAGGGAGGAAGGAAGGAAGAAGGCATCCTTCCCAGCCTCTGTGCATTTTCATTATTTTGCACACTTTTGAGGTGAGATCATGATATATTTGTCACCTCACACTCATTTCCACAGTAGCAGGCTGAAATGGCTTAAACCCGTGGTGGATTCATGTCAATGTATGGCAAAACCAATACAATATTGTAAAGTAAAATAAAGTTAAAATACAAATTAAAAACAAAAAAACAAAATAATGAGTGTCACCACAAGATCTTGCCAAAAGAGAGACTGGCCTGCAAGTGACACCTTTATCCCATATTATAGTTTGTCATACAGTAAAAGACTGGCCAATATAAATTTCTTTGTTAAATATCCCTTTCTCTGATGTCCGTCCTGACAGAAACTCTTCTTCAAGTCAGTTATGAGTGGTATACCTCTTGTTTTCTTCACATTTGAAGCTTTCAAATATAGTATAACCTTGATTTGGTGAATCATTTTTTAAAAAGTTTCTTTGCAACGTTCTTGGGAAATGTGACATAACTTAGATATTTTATGGACTTGGTTTTCATTTTCTGCAAATACTGCAGTGTAGGCCATTTCAGAAAAATAATGTACAAGGATAAACTAATGTTCTAAAAATACTGTTTGTTAAGACTTACAGATTCAAAGGTTCAGGCTTAAAACTGAATGCTATAATAAAAAATCAAACTGTTAAAATGGAGTGGAGTTACAGTAAAAAAAAAAAGTCTTTCCTACTGAGGTTAGACAGTTGTGCAGTGAAGATGATGGTCCTTTATTCTTCCATAGGCCAGATGCAATGTAGAAAGCAAGATATGTGCTTCTCAAGACTTCTTTCCCATGAAAACAGCCTTGACCTGGTAAAATCACCCACTCATGTGAAAAGCATTTAGACTTGGCCCACAGTTCATATAGTTATGTGTGATTGCACTGTGTCTACACTTTCTACAGCAGAACGCTGGTAGTGACCAGTGACAGAAAGGTCTTTCACTGTCCTCCAAGCTTCTGGGGGCATCAAAAAGCAGAATTTCCTTCATGTGGCTTTGGAAAAATATTTCCACTTTTTCTTAATTGAATATTTAAATTTTTTTTATTACTTAAAAAATTGAAGGAAGCACTGTTTAAGCAGCACTTGTCACTTTGTGTGCTGTGCTTAGTCGCTCACTCATGTCCAGCTCTTTGTGACCTCATGTACTGTGGCCCACCAGGCTCCTCTATCTATGGGATTCTCCAGGCAAGAATCCAGGAGTGGGTTGCCATGCCCTCCTGCAGGGGAGCTTATCAATCCAGATCTCCTGCACTGCAGGTGGATTCTTTACTGTCTGAGCCACCAGGGAAGCCACTGGTCACCTTCAGTTCAGTTCAGTCCTGTCCGATTCATTGCGACCCCACAGAAAGCACACCAGGCTTCCCTGTCCATCACCAAACTCATGTCCATTGAGTCAGTGATGCCATCCAACGACCTGATCCTCCATTGTCCCCTTCTCCTCCTGCCTTCAGTCTTTCTCAGCATAAAGGTCTTTTCCAATGAGTCAGTTCTTCTCATCCAGTGGCCAAAGTATTGGAGTTTCAGCTTCAGCATCAGTCCTTCCAATGAACATTCAGGACTGGTTTCCTTTAGGATGAACTGTTGGATCTCCTCACAGTCCAGGGTACTCTCAAGAGTCTTCTCCAATCCCATAATTCAAAAGCATCAGTTCTTCAGTGCTCAGCTTTCTTTATAGTCCAACTCTCACCTCCATACCTGACCACTAGAAAAACCATAGCTTTGACTAGATGGTTTGACCTTTGTTGGCCAAGTAATGTCTCTGCTTTTTTTTTTTTTATTTTAATTGGAGGCTAATTACTTTACAATATTGTATTGGTTTTGCAATACATTAACATGAATCAGCCATGGGGTGTATACGTGTTCCCAAACCTGAACCCCGCTCCCACCTCCCTCCCCATACCATCCCTCTGGGTCATCCCAGTGCACCAGCCCCAAGCATCCTGTATCCTGCATCAAACCTAGATTGGTGTCTCTGCTTTTTAATATGCTGTCTAGGTTGGTCGTAACTTTTGTTCCAAGGCACAAGCATCTTTTAATTTCATGGCTGCAGTCACCATCTGCAGTGATTTTGGAGCCCCCCCAAAAATAAAGTCTCTCACTGTTTCCACTGCTTTTCCATCTATTTGCCATGAAGTGATGGGACCAGATGCCATGATCTTAGTTTTCTGAATGTTGAGTTTTAAGCCAACTTTTTCACTCTGCTGTTTTATGTTCATCAAGAGGCTCTTTAGTGCTTCTTTACTTTCTGCCATAAGGGTGGTGTCATCTGCATATCTGCATAGTGATATTTCTCCCAGCAATCTTGATTCCAGCTTGTGCTTCATCCAGTCCATCATTTCTCATGCTGTACTCTGCATATAAGTTAAATAAGCAGAGTGACAATATACTGCTTTGATGTACTCCTTTCCCTATTTGGAACCAGTCTGTTGTTCCATATCTGGTTCTAACTGTTGCTTCCTGACCTGCATACAGATTTCTCAGGAGGCAGATCAAGTGGTCTAGTATTGCCATCTCTTGAAGAATTTCCCACAGTTTGTTGTGATCCACACAGTCAAATGCTTTGTCATAGTCAATAAAGCAGAAGTAGATGTTTCTCTGGAACTCTCTTGCTTTTTCCGTGATCCAGTGGAAATTGACAATTTGATCTCTGGTTCCATTGCCTTTTCTAAATCCAGCTTGAACATCTGGAAGTTCATGGTTCACATACTGTTGAAGCTTGGCTTGGAGAATTTTGAGCATTATTTGCTAGCGTGTGAGATGAGTGCAATTGTGTGGTAGTTTGAGCATTCTTTGGCATTGCCTTTCTTTGGGGTTGGAATGAGTTAAATTCCACAGAATTGAGTTGTGTCTCTTTTCTTTATTGTATTTTTAGCTTATAGCATGCACAAAATTTAAAATTACTAAATGGATTAAAATTAAATAAATTTTAATAATTTTGAAATATGTTCATTCTGTATTTCCTAAAATATAGATTAGCACACCTGTTTTGTTTTATTTTGAGATGAATCTGTTTCAGGATCAAACAGGGAAAGAACCATGAAAGAGGGATAGATTGTTGTGGTGGGGAGGGACACAGGAAGATGTGTGTATGTACGTATGCTCTAAGTCGTCCTAAGCTTATATCTTTAGGTCAGACCTCTCCTCTGAGCTCCAGACTCATAACTGCTTCTTTGATATCTGCACTCAGATGTCCATGAGCATCCTAAAATGAATATGTCCAAAATGAATTCCTGTCTTTTCCCCCAATTTGTCTTCCCTACAGACCTCCATAACCCAGTTAAAATCAACCTTCATCCTTCTTATTTCTCAAATCAAAAACTCTGGAGTCATTTGTGGCTATTCTTTTTCTCTTACAATTCAGTTTATCGACAAATCTGTTGATTCTGTGTATGAACTATATGCAGAGTCTGACTACTTCTCACCAGCTTGAGTGCTTCTGCCTCCGTTCAACCTATCATCACTTTTCATCAGAACCACTGCAGTATAGTCTGTCCGTCTTCCTGCTTTCATCTTGCTTTCCTATGGATTCAGTCCAAATGATCTTTTAAAAGATGCCTCTGCTTGTAAGAATTCTTTATCAACAATATATATCTATCAATTATTTTCTTTCAGTGTGGCTTGAATTTTCATTTTCCAACGACTTTTCATTTCCTAATATACTAAAAACTTTGTTTTGATGCAGTACATTTTATCAGTGTAATTTCTCTCATAGTTCATATTTTTTTGTGTCCTCAGAAATCTTGTCTGTCCCAAGGTCACAAAGATTTTCTCCTATGTGTTCTTCTACAAGTATTGTAATTTTAGCATTTCTACTTAGGTCTGTTAATCACTTCAAGTTCACTTTTGCATATAGTATAATGTAAAGTTTGAGATTAATTTTTTCCATATTATGCATTTGAGAAGGAAATGGCAACCCACTCCATTGTTCTTGCCTGGAGAGTCCCAGGGACAGCGGAGCCTGGTGGGCTGCCGTCTATGGGATCACACATAGTCAGACACAACTGAAGCGACTTAGCGGTAGCAGCAACAGCAGCAGTATCTAATTATTCCAGCAATGTTTTTTAGAGACTATGCTTTCCCATTAAATTTCCTTGGCACATTTGTTGAAAATCAGTTGAGTATGTATGTGTGTGTGTGTGTTAAGGGGTCTGGACTCTCTTGGTCCCTGGTATACATGTCAAGTAGTTTCTGAGCTGTGAAAAATCTGTTAGTAACCTGTTTCACCAGCACCACTGTATTGCTTGCTCTGTTCTCTGTGCTAAGTCTGTATCTCATATATATATTTCTGTCATTGAACATGTAATATGCTATAACTACTTGTTAATCATAATAATGATAATGACTATTTAAAAAATAAAAGTGCCTCTGCTCAAAACTTTTTGATAGTTTTACGTATTACTCAGGGTGCAATGCAATGTATGTTTTGCTCACAAGGCCCTTTATGACCTGGCCCCATGTGCTCTTTCTGATCTTCTCTCCCATTTTCCCACTTCACTCCAGCCATACTGGCCTTGCTATTCTTCATGTGTACCCAGCAACCCCCTCCCTCGAGTTTATACAAGTGTTTCCACAACTCTTTCCTAGGGAGCCACATGGTTCTCCTGACACCTCATTCAGGCCACAGCTCTAATACCACCTTATCTGAGAGGCCTTCCTTCTCATCCTGTCTCAAGTACTTCCTCTTCTTATTTTGAACTGTTTTTCTTCTTAATGCTGATCATACCCTACCATACTAATTTTTTTTCTGTCTCCCTGTTACCTCACAACTAGGTTAGACATTTCATAAGAGCAGAGACTTTATTCTAAAACCTAGTACATAGTAAGCATTTACTTATTATTTGCTGAGTTAGTAAATAAATGAATACAATTTTAGATGGTAAAATATGGTAGTGGTGGTAGGTAGAAGGGATTTCCACTTGGAAAGAAGAGAATGAACAGAGAGAAGGTTGGCCATGGCCAAGAAAATACAAATATTCCTAAAAGTGAATATTTCCTAAATAAATGTATTTTTTCCTAATTAAACATATGTATTTCCTTAATATATGGATGGATACTTGAATAGCATCACCAGTGCAATGGACATGAACTTGAGCAAACTCCAGGACATGGTGAGGGACATGCTCCAGCCCATGGGGTCGCAAAGAGTTGGACATGCTCCAGCCCATGGGGTCGCAAAGAGTTGGACATGACTTCACTACTGAGCAGCAACAAATTCCTTCAGTAAACATAAAGGCAGTAGTGGCTTTACTGTTGAAAATACATTTGAGAGTATATTAGGGCAGAACTTGATACTGATTAATTCTTAGGGAAAGGAGAGAGAAACAGTTAAGAGTAATGTTGAGGTTTGGGAGAACTAATATACAACCAGTTAAGATGTAAAATATCAGAGGTAGGCAGTTGGAAGTCAAAACATCAGTCCCTTAACTGTTTCAAGAATGTAGCTTATTGTTCAGTTGGACTCCTCTGGATTTAGGCTCCTCATCACTGCTAGGAGAAGGCAATGGCACCCCACTCCAGTACTCTTGCCTGGAAAATCCCATGGACAGAGGAGCCTGGTAGGCTGCAGTTCATGGGGTCCCTAAGAGTCGGACATGACTGAGCAACTTCACTTTCACTTTTCACTTTCATGTATTGGAGAAGGAAATGGCCACCCACTCCAGTGTTCTTGCCTGGAGAATCCCAGGGACAGCAGAGCCTGGTGGGCTGCTGTCTTTGGGGTCGCACAGAGTCGGACATGTCTGAAGCGACTTAGCAGCAGCAGCAGCATCACTGCTAAAATGAACCTGTATAGCTATGACTGCCTGCCAAGGAATAAGCTTTCCTGGCTAAGCATGGTTCAACAGTAAATCAGATCACATCCTTTCTGCAGGTGGTAAGTCAGAAAGACACAGAGAGAGGAACGTGTGGTACTGAGCATTTTTAGTTTCTTCTCCCAGACTGACCAGTTCTTTTCCTGGAGAGGAGAGAGTGAGGGGATTGAAAGATGATGTCATAGTTTGGGCTCTCTGGGAATCTGACTTTGAGATGGAAATTAGTGTGCGGGAAGTGTCTTGGGGAGTGACAGTTGTAGAAGGGAAAGGAAGGAGGCAGGACTACAGAGAGAAAAGATTAGCTGCAATGAAGTCTCAACAGAAGCCTCTGCTGTGCCTACGGAAACAGAGATGGGAAAGCCTTCAGAGCTCTCCTGTTTGGAGAAGGAGGACTGGGCCTTTATACCTCAGTGTCCATCAGTCATTGAGATATGGCCACCTCTGGGAAAGGGACATGATCTTGGGTAAGGCAGAGACAGCTGAGAATGATGTGACATCACAACATTCTTGACAGATACCAGAAGTATTCCTTCTCTGCTTTTCCCTCCTAGGGAGTGGGGAGGACATTTTATTTTCTCTAGAAATATGAGGACTGAACGATTTATCTCCCTCTAAGAGAGAACTCCTGGGTGTCCGACTTGGGCATTGTGGTGGATGGTAGTACTATTCACTGAGAAATGTAAGAGGCAGAGAAGGCAGGATCCTTGAAATAAGCCAAGAATGTGCAAGAGAGAGGAGAAGATCAGGTCATCCCAGTTGTCCCCTATTCCTCTTGCATGCCATGTTCAAGCACATGGTCATGTAGAGACCCTGTCTTCTCCCCTGCTTTCCTTACTGCTCTTTGTTGTCCCTGTATGTGCTTGGAACCATAGTGCAGGGAATATAATACAAATTGAGTCCTTTTCCATTTATCTTCATGTCTGTTATTGAATAGAACTGGCTGGGAACATGGAAAGTGTGAAAATCTTTATAATTTTCTTCACTTATGCTCCCTTGGAAAACACCAAAGCTGTCTGCCATACTGTGTTTGGGCAGTGGAGTCTGGTAGTAGGCTAGGTTCAGCAAATACTTGTAAATCCATAAAACAGCATCTGCCTTACAAAATATAATGTTTTTAGTCTGATAAAGTTTTCTCAACATTTCATAGTTTTGCAGTGTAAATACAATGTTTAGGATTTTTCAGGGCCCTGGAAAATGTGAAAATCACTGCTATCCTCATTCCCAAGTGTTTTAAGTTCATTTTATGTGATCAGCAGTTCATTGCATATATAATGTCTAATTGTGAATTTTTCTTTTGTCTTTATATGTCCATGTTTTTGAGGAAGTTGAAATATACTGAACTTGTTCTTAAAGTTCCCAGATTGAAAGTTTGCTTCCTCTGAAGGGACAAAATGAGATACCATTTGTGTTCTTGGCTAGGCTTTTCTGTTTCTTATTTCATTTAGATGGAGTTCTGCTTATTATAACTCTAAATCGTATCAGATTGTTTTTTAGTAAGTTGCCACTGCTCAAATAGGCCAGATCAAGACATTTATTGCCAATTAGGAGCAGGATGTTTGAGATGTTTAGTGATGTTCTCCGGATGACCTGTTTTATGTTTTCTGTTTATTTTGTTTTACTTTTGTTTTATGATCATGTTGGCTTTTCCATTAAACTATAACTTTAATTGAGTTGGCTTAGTAAATAGAACATTGACCAGATCCCCTTCTCAGATCTCCCCTCATTCCACTCCCCCCACCCTCAGTTCTCTTATTGTGCCCCAACCTCTGTCTGGAGTGAGTAGAATTTTTAGATCTGTGCATTACAGATAAAATATATGTTTCTGAGATACAGGCTCACCATATTTCAATTTAAATTGCCTGGATAGTTCTTGGGCTATTTAGGGATAAATCCCTAGGAAGAGCAAACTTAAACAGTAATGTCTGTAGCGAAGGGCATTTCTTAGTGAGCAGCCACTGGTGAGGGGCTCTGTGGATGCCTGTACTGCATGTGGCAGCATGATCTCTACATCTGGTTTAAAGTTCAGTTATTTCCCAGACTACATGTGTATTTCTTTAGGAGACTAACCTCTCTCTCAGGATCAGACATTATAAGCTGGTAACTAAAAGTGACTTATTCTTTTTGACCTAGACATTGTATACTTTGTCTTAGTTTGACTATTGTTCCTATCAGATCTGGTTCTGTTTAACAATATGGACAACATTGGAGTTTCCATAAATTAGCAGCATGACAAAAGAAGCAGGCATATTTAAACCCATAAATCTTGATTTCCAGATCTTTTAAAAGCTTTGTGGTTTAAATAGTCCTTTACTCTATGGTAGACATAGCAGTACTTACCAAAATTCTGGGTATCAGAAGGCTTTCCTAGTTCAACAGGAACTAAAAAATGACCTCAAATGAGTCACTCTTTTAAAAATCAGAAAATCCAAATCTGTTCTGGCCCTGCTAGTGAGACCTTTTATGAATCACATGCTCTCACTTCTTTGTTTTTTAAAAAAAGAATAACAAATATTGTATGATTCCACTTACATGAAGTATCTAAAGTAGTCAAATTCATAGAAACAAAGTATGGAAGCAGCAGGGAGAGAAAGATAGAGGATTTATTTACAGGGCATAGAGTTTTAGTTCTGCAAGAAGAAAAGTTCTGGAGATCTGTTACACAATAGTATAAATATACTTAATACTACTGAACAGTACATGCAGTACTACTGAATGGTTATGATAGTGAATTGTATGTTATTTTTATCACAGTTTTTAAATGTTTTTATTTTTAAAATTATTAGTGTTACTGTTAATTGAGTGCCTAGGATGTGCCTTAGAAGCATTATCTCAATAAATATTCACAGCTCCATTAAGTGGGTATTATTACTCTGTTTTATATATGAGAAAACTCATACTTAGTAATCTACTGGCTAATAAGTGGCAGACCATTCTGGATCTAAGTGTGACTCTAAAGCCATTCAAAAACTATAGTGCTACTGCTAAACATAAACCAGACTGTGTATGTGTGTGTGTTAGGCTCTCAGTCATGTCTGACTCTTTGCAACCCCATGGACTGTAGCACACCAGGCTCCTCAGCCCATGGAATTCTTCAGATAAGAATAGTGGAGTAGATTGCCATTCCCTTCTTTAGGTGATCTTCCCAACTGATGGATCAACCCAGCTCTCCCACATTGTGAGCAGATTCTTTACCATCTAAGCCACGAGGGAATCTGATTTTATGATTCTTAGATGCCCTGGGGATGCTCCAGAAACCTTACAAGTGAGAAAAAAAGTTTCAATGTTTGGGTGTTCAAAGACTACTCCTCTGTCATTTATAGTGAATAAAAATTGCCATACTAGATTTAGTTTGTGGTACATCAGCAGTTCCAAGTGCTATTTATGGTAGGCCAAGCTGTAAAGAGCAATATTGCATAGGAACCTGGATTGTTAGGTCCATGAATCAAGGCAAATTGGAAGGTGGTCAAACAGGAGATGGCAAAAGTGAACATTGACATTCTAGGAATCAGCAAACTAATATAGACTGGAATGGGTGAATTTAACTCAGATGACCATTATGTCTACTACCGTGGGCAGGAATCCCTTAGAAGAAATGGAGTAGCCATCATAGTCAACAAAAGAGTCTGAAATGCAGTACTTGGATGCAGTCTCAAAAACGACAGAATGATCTCTGTTCGTTTCCAAGGCAAACCATTAAATATCATGGTAATTCAAGTCTATGCCCTGACCAGTAATGCTGAAGAAGCTGAAGTTTAACGATTCCATGAAGACTTACAAGAACTAACACCCCAAAAAGATGTCCTTTTCATTATAGGAGACTGGAATGCAAAAGTAGGAAGTCAAGGAACACCTGGAGTAACAGGTAACTATGAACTTGGAGTACAGAATGAAGCAGGCAAAGGCTAATAGAGTTCTGCCAAGAGAACGCACTGGTCATAGCAAACATCCTCTTCCAACAACACAAGAGAAGACTCTACACATGGGCATCACCAGATGGCCAACACCAAAATCAGATTGATTATATTCTTTGCAACCAAAGATGGAGAAGCTCTATACAGTCAGCAAAAGCAAGACCGGGAGCTGACTGTGGCTCAGATCATGAACTCCTTATTGCCAAATTCAGACTTAAATTGGAGAAAGTGGGGAAAACCACTAGACCATTCAGGTATGACCTAAATCAAATCCCTTATGACTATACAGTGGAAGTGAGAAATAGATTTAAGGGGCTACTTCTGATAAACAGTGTGCGTGATGAACTATGGATGGAGGTTCATGACATGGTACAGGAGACAGGAATCGAGACCATCCCCAAGAAAAAGAAATGCAAAAAAGCAAAATGGCTGTCTGAGGACACCTTACAAATAACTGTGAAAAGAAAAGAAGAGTAGTGAAAAGCAAAGGAGAAAAGGCAAGATATACCCATTTGAATGAAGAGTTCTGAAGAATAACAAGGAGAGATAAGAAAGCCTTCCTCAGCGGATCAATGCAGAGAAATAGAGGAAAACTACAGGATGGAAAAGACTAGAGATCTCTTCAAGAAAATTAGACATACCAAGGGAAGACATCATGCAAAGATGGGCTCGATAAAGGACAGAAATGGTATGGACCTAACAGAAGCAGAAGACATTAAGATGAGGTGGCAACAATACACAGAAGAATTGGACAAAAAAGATCTTCACAACCCAGAGTATCACGATAGTGTGATCATTCACCTAGAGCCAGACATCCTGGAATGTGAAGTCAAGTGGGCCTTAGGAAGCATCACTATGAAATAAGCTAGTGGAGGTGATGGAATTCCAGTTGAGCTATTTCAAATCCTAAAAGATGATGCTGTGAAAGTGCTGCACTCAATATGTCAGCAAATTTGGAAGAGTCGGCAGTGGCCACAGGACTGGAAAAGGTCAGTTTTCATTCCAATCCCAAAGAAAGGCGATGCCAAAGAATGCTCAAACTACCTCACAATTGCAGTCATCTCACACACTAGTCAAGTAATGCTCAAAATTTTCTAAGCCACGCTTCAGCAATACATGAACCATGAACTTGAGATGTTCAAGCTGGATTTAGAAAAAGAACCAGAGAAAGAGGAACCAAAGATCAAATTGCCAACATCCGCTGAATCGTCGAAAAAGCAATAGAGTTTCAGAAAAACATCTATTTCTGCTTTATTGACTGTGCCAAAGCCTTTGATTGTGTATATCACAATAAATTGTGGAAAATTCTGAGATGGGAATACCAGACCACCTGACCTACCTCTTGAGACACCTGTATGCAGGTCAGGAAGTAACATTTAGAACTGGACATGGAGCAACAGACTGGTTCCAAATAGGAAAAGGAGTATGTCAAGGCTATATATTGTCACCCTGCTTATTTAACTTACATGCAGAGTACATCCTGAGAAATGTTGGGCTGGAGGAAGCACAAGCTGGAATCAAGATTGCCGGGAGAAATATCAATAACCTCAGATAGGCAGGTGACACCTCCCTTATGGCAGAAAGTGAAGAACTAAAGAGCATCTTGATGAAAGTGAAAGAGGAGAGTGAAAAAGTTGGGTTAAAGCTCAACATTCAGAAAACTAAGATCATGACATCTGGTCCTGTCACTTCATGGCAAGTAGATGGGGAAACAGTGGAAACAGTGTCAGACTTTATTTTTTTGGCTCAAAAGGCACTGCAGATGGTGATTGCAGCCATGAAATTAAAAGACGCTTACTCCTTGGAAGGAAAGCTATGACTATATTAAAAAGCAGAGACATTACTTTGCCAACAAAGGTCCGTCTAGTCAAGGCTATGTTTTTTCCAGTAGTCATGTATGGATGTGAGGGTTGGACTGTAAAAAAAGCTGAATGCCAAAGAATTGATGCTTTTGGACTGTGGTGTTGGAGAAGACTCCTGAGAGTCCCTTAGTCTGCAAGGAGATCCAACCAGTCTATCCTAAAGGAGATCAGCCTGGGTGTTCATTGGAAGGGCTGATGTTGAAGCTGAAGCTCCAGTACTTTGGCCATCTGATGCGAAAAGCTGACTCATTTGAAAAGCCCATGATGCTGGGAAGGATTGAGGGCAGGAGGAGAAGGGGATGACAGAAGATGAGATGGTTGGATGGTATCACTGACTCAATGGACATCGGTTTCAGTAGACTCCGGCAGTTGATGATGGATAGGGAAGTCTAGTGTGCCGCGGTTCATGGGGTCCTACAGAGTCGGACACAAGTGAGCAGCTGAACTGAACTGAAGATGTTATTCAAATTTTGGAAAAATTAAGATGCTAATAGTGAGTACTTCTCTAGATAGGCTTGGTTCTCAGAGACTGAAAAGGGTTTCCTTTTCATTATATATATTTCTTCTTTTTGAATTTTTAATAACATATAAGTTTTATTGAATGTGTTCCCCGCCAAATTCATGTGTTGAAGTCTTAAATGCCAGTACCTTGAAATGTGAACCTATTTGTAAACAGGATCATTGTACATGTAATTAGTTAAGAGGTCTGCTGGAATAGGGCGGGCTGCTAATCCAGTGTGACTTATGACCTTATAAAAAGGGGAAATTTGGACACAGAGGCACACAGGGAGAATATCATGTGAAGGTGAAGTTAGAGATTGCAATGATACTTCTATGAGCCAAGGAATGCTGAAGACTGTCAGAAAATCACCAGAAACCAGGGCAGAGGCAGGTTACAGTCTTCCTTACAGAAGGAACAAACTTTGATGACACCTTGATCTCAGACCTCTAGCATCCAGAGCTGTGAGACAATAAATTTTTGTGACTTTTAAGCTACTCAGTTTGTGATATTTTTTTACAGCAGCCCTAGCATCCTACTATAACTTCTAAAGTGAAAAAGGAAAAAAAAAATGGAGAAAAAAAAGTTAGTCATAGTTACTGGGAGTTTATCCCAAGCAATATTCAAATTAAAAAAGGATCTTAATACATGATGTTCATTATAATAATTTTCATGATTGGAAAGTGAGAAATAACCCAAATATGTAGGTATTAGTGAATAACAAATGATAGCATGTCTACTTGATGGAATATTCTGTTGTCATTTTATGTAGTCTAAGAGATAATGTGAAGAATGTGTATAATGTAAATATATAAAAAAAGTTGGATGTAAAATTGTTTATATCAAATGATAACAGTTGTGCAAAGTATATGTGCATTCACTAAGATCAGAAGGGAACATAGAAATGAAAAGACTTTGTTAGAATAGTGGGATCTGGGTAGATTTTTCCTTTTTATGTTTTTCTAAATTTGTTACTTTTATTACATATAATTATGATAATGTATTATTGTGGTTAAATATTATTTTTTAGTAATTAGCTTTATTGAGACAGATTATACATAGAATAAAATTTGCCCTTTTAAAGTGTAAAGTTGGATAGTTTTAATGTATACATCCTTACAACCATCATAGCAATCAAGAAATAAAGCGTTCTTTCATCACAGAATGTTCTCTATTGCCCTTTTACAGTCAGTCAGTCTCTCAGTCCTGGTCTTAGTCAACTCTGATCTGTTTTCTGTCACCACAGATTAGCTTTCTCTTTCCAATAATTTCTTTTACACAGAGTAATATTGTATATACACTTCTGTCTGCTTACTTTCATTTAGCATAATTTTGGTGAGCTTTATCCATGTTGTAGCTTATCTGAGGACTTCCCTAGTGGCTCATTGGTAAAGAATATGCCTGCCAATGCAGGAGACATGGGTTCAATTACTGGGTCAAGATGATCCCTGGAAAAGGAAATAGCAACCCACTCCAGTATTCTTGCCTGGGAAATCCTATGGACAGGGAAACCTGGCGGGTCACAGTCCATGGGGTCATAAAAGAGTTGGAAGTGACTAAACACAAGTTTATCTGAGTAGATTTCTTTTTGTTATTAAAGAGTATGTTCCTTAGTAGCTATACTAATATGTTTACCCATTTATCTGTTGGTATTGATTTAGGTTGTTCCTAATTTTTTACTATTTAGAAATAAGTTGCTGTGAACATGCTTGTACAAGTTTTGAGTAGTCATATGTTTTTATTTAGCTTGGATAAATGCTTTGGATGAGAATAGTTGGACTGTGTAATAAGTACACGCTTAGCATTGTAAGAAACTGCCTCACTCAGTAAAGAATACACCTGCAATGCAGGAAACCTGGGTTTGATCCTTGGGTTGAGAAGATCCCCTGGACAAGGAAATGCCAATCTACCCCAGTATTCTTGCTTGGGAAATCCCATGGACAGAGGAGCCTGGCAGGCTATAGTCCATGAAGTTGCAAGAGTTGGACACAACTTAGCGACTCAACCACCACACCCAGAAGAAACTGCCAAGTGGTATATATTCTTTGCAGCAATGTATGAAAATCCTACTAGTCCACAGAGTCCAGCACTTCATATTTTTAGTCTGTTTTTGTTTTAGCTATTCTCATGGCTGTAGAGAAGTCTTTGTTGTTTTAATATAAATTTCCCTGATAATTTGATATTAAAGCTTTGCCTGTGCTTATATTTTCATTTGTAAAGTGTCTACTCAAATATTTTCCTCATTAAAAAAATATCGCCTTCTTTCTAAAGTTTAAGAGTGCTTTTAAAAAATATTCCAGATAGTGTTCCTTTATCTTTCCTTAGAGCAAGTATTCACTCCATTTGTGGTTTGCCCTTTCATTTTCTTAATAGTATACCTCAAAGTGCGTAAGTTTTAAGTTTTGTTGAAATTTGTGTTTGTCAGTTTTCTCTTATGATTCAGAGTTGTATGTGAAAATTTGCCTATACCAAGTTTATATAGGCCTTCTCTTATGTTTTCTTCCAAAAGTTTTATAGTGTTAGCCTTTGCATTTAGATACACGATCTATTTTGTGTTAACTATTTTATGTAGATGTGAGAAAAGGGGAGAGATTTATTTTCTTCTAAATTGATATCCAGTTATTCCAACCATATTTATTAGCAGTTTCTTAAAAATTGTTTGAAATGATTTTGATTGGAATCTATAGTTCATTGAAAGTTTTACAACAAATGAATGTTGAATTTTTATTTTTTAAATGGTGGTAAAATATAAATTTATCATTTTAACTATTTAAGTGTACAGTTCAGTTGCATAAAAATTTGCACTGTTGTGCAACCACCTTCACCATTCATCTTCAGAATTTTTTCATCTTACAAAATTGAAACCCTGTACCCACTGAACAAGAACTCCACATCCTGAAGCCCTAGGTAACCCTTGTGTTTTCTTCTTTAAACTATTGGTTGTTTAAGAGTGTGTTGTTTAATTTCCACATACATGTGATGTTTCTACATTTTATTCTACTATTGTTTTCTAGTTTCTAGTTTCTAGTTGTGATTGAAAAAAAATACTTTTCATGATTTCTGGCTTTTTCAATTTATTAAGACTCGTTTTGTATCCTAAGGTGTGGTTCCTTTTAGAGAAAGTTCTATATGCATTTGAGATAAATGTGTATTCTGAGATTATTGGCCGGAATATTCTGCACAAAAGGAAAAATCCTATCGGTAAGGACACATATGTAGTAAAGGTTGTAGATCAACCAATTATAAAGCTGATAGGTTAAAAGACAAAATAGTAGATTAATGACATCTAGAATAAATAGTTAAGAAATACACAAAACCAAAAGGTGCAAAATATAATTTCAAAACATTAAATGGAGGGAAAAGGGTAAAAATACAGGGTTGTTAAAATGTGTTCAAATTTAAGAGACTATCAACTTAAAATAATCATATGTATATATATGAACAGATACATATATGTGTGTATATATATATATGCACACACACACACACACACATATGAACCTCATCATAAACACAACCAAAAGTCTATAATAGATATACAAACAAAAAAGAAAGGAATCCAAATTTAACACTGAAGATAGTTATCACACCACAAGGGAAAAGAGCAAAAGAAGAAGAAAGGAATAAAAAAGAGCTACAAAAACAACCTGAAAACGATTAAGAAAATGGCAGTAAGTATAAGTGAAAGTTGCTCAGTCATTTCCGACTCTTTGCAGTCATATTCGATCTCTATACAGTCCATGGAATTCTCTAGGCCAGAATACTGAAGTGGGTAGCCTTTCCCTTCTCCAGGGGATCTTCCCAATTCACAGATCAAACCCAGGTCTCCCACATTGCAGGCAGATTCTTTACCAGCTGAGCCACAAGGGAAGCATTAAATGAAAGTTGCTCAGTTGTGTCCAGCTTTTTGTGACCCCATGGACTATACAGTCCATGGAATTTTCCAGGCCAGAATCCTGGAGTGGGTAGCCTTTCCCTTCTCCACAGGATCTTCCCAACCCAGGGATTGAACCCAGGTTTCCCACATCATAGGCAGATTCTTTACCAGCTGAGCCACAAGGCAAGCCCAAGAATACTGGAGTGGGTAGCCTATTCCTTCTCCAGCAGATCTTCCTGACCCGGGAATCAAACCAGGGTCTCCTGCATTACTGGCAGATTCTTTACCAGTTGAGCTAAGAGGGAAGCCCTACTAAGTACTAACTTATTAATAATTATTTAAACAAGAGTGATTAGATGCTCCAATAAAAAACAAAGAGTGGCTGAATGGATGCAAAAACAATTCCCATATATGCTGTATATAAGAGACACTTCAGATCTGGACACACTCAGAATTATAGTGAGAAGTAATGGAAAAGGTATTCTATGCAAAGAAAATGAAAAGAAAGCTGGAGTAGTAATACTTTTATGAGACAAAATAGTACTTAAAGTAGACTATGCTAAGTTGCTTCAGTCGTGTCCGACACTGTGCAACCCCATAGATGGCAGCCCACCAGGCTCCCCCATCCCTGGGATTCTCCAAGCAAGAACACTGGAGTGGGTTGCCATTTCCTTCTCCAGTGCATGAAAGTGAAAAGTGAAAGTGAAGTCACTGAGTCGCGTCCAACTCTCAGCGACCCCATGGACTGCAGCCTACCAGGCTCCTCCGTCCATGGGATTTTCCAGGCAGGGGTACTGGAGTGGGGTGCCATTGCCTTCTCTGAAAGTAGAAGAGTCTTCTTCTTAAAGTAGACTATAAGAAGAGACAAATAAGGACATTACATAATGATATAAAAATTGACCCAACAAGAAGATACAACAATTGTAAATATATATATATATATATGCTTAACATAGGAGGACCTAAATACATAAATAACATAAACTGACANCATAAATCAAATAACATAAACTGACATAAAGAGAGAGAGTGACAGTAACATGGTAATAGTAGGGGACTTTAACACTCCACGGACATCAATGGAGAGATCATCTAGGTAGAAAATCAGTAAGGTAACACAAGCCATAAACATCAGACCAGATATATTACATATAACATTCCATTCAAAAACAGCACAATGCATATTTTTTTCAAGTGCATGTTGAATGTTCTCCAGATTGCTCAATTGGTAAAGAATCTGCGTGCAATACAGGAGTCCCTGGTTCAATTCCTGGGTCGGGAAGATCCCCTGGAGAAGGGACAGGCTACCCACTCCAGTATTCTTGGGCTTCCCTGATGTCTCAGCTGGTAAAGAATATACCTGGAATGTGGGAGACCTGGGTTCGATCTCTGGGTTGGGAAGATCCTGTGGATAAGGGAAAGGCTACCCACTCCAGTATTCTGGCCTAGAGAAGTCTATGGACTATACATGGGTTGCAGAGAGTTGGACACAACTGAGTGACTTTCTCTTCACTTCACTAGGTTACAAAACAAGTCTCCATAAATGTAAGAAGATTGAAATCCTATCAAGCATCTTTTCTAACCACAATGGTATGAGACTAGGAAAAAAACTACCAAAAAAAAAATAATAGTAGTAAAAGAGGAAATTTAAAAATACCTAGAGACAATGAAACATGAAAATGAAAACGAAAACACCACACTCCAAAACCTATGGAATGCAGCAAAAGCAGTTTTATAAGGGAGACTCTTAGTGATACAAGCCTACCTCAGGAAGCAAGAAAAATCTCAAATAAACAACCTAACCTTGTACCTAAAGCAACTAGAAAAAGAAGGAGAAACACCCAAAAGTGAGTAAAAGGGAACAAATCATAAAGAGCAGAGCAGAAGTAAATGAAATGGAGACTATCAATAGAAAAGATTAATGAAACTAAGAACTACCTCTGAAAAAGTAAAATGATAAACCGTTAGCCATACTTATCATACATATGGATGTGAGAGTTAGACCATAAGGAATGCTGACCATCAAAGAATTGATGCTTTTGAATTGTGCTGAAGAACACTCTTGAGAGTCCCTTGGACTGTAGGGAGATAAAACCGGTCATTCCTAAAGGAAATAAACCCTGAATATTCATTGGATGGACTGATGTTGAAACTGAAGCTCCAATATTTTGGCCACTTGAAGTGAAGAGCTATGGTTTTTCCAGTAGTCATGTATGGATATGAGAGTTGGACTGTGAAGAAGGCTGAGCGCCGAAGAAATGATGCTTTTGAACTGTGGTGTTGGAGAAGATTCTTGAGAGTCCCTTGGACTGCAAGGAGATCCAACCAGTCCATTCTGAAGGAGATCAACCCTGGGATTTCTTTGGAAGGAATGATGCTAAAGCTGAAACTGCAGTACTTTGGCCACGTCATGCGAAGAGTTGACTCACTGGAAAAGACTCTGATGCTGGGAGGGATTGAGGGCAGGAGGAGAAGGGGCCGACAGAGGATGAGATGACTGGATGGCATCACTGACTTGATGGACATGAGTCTGAGTGAACTCTGGGAGTTGGTGATGGACAGGGAGCCCTGGCCTGCTGTGATTCATGGGTTCCCAAAGAGTCGGACACGACTGAGCGACTGAACTGAACTGAACTGATGTGAAGAGCTGAATCACTGGAAAAGATGCTCATCCTTGCAAAGATTGAAGGCAAAAGGAGAAAGGCACACAGAGGATTAGATGGTTAGATAGTACCATGAACTCAATGGACATGAGTCTGAGCAAACTCCAGGAGACAGTGAAGAACAGGGGAGCCTGGCATGCTTCAGTCCAAGGGGTCACAAAAAATTGGACAGAACTTAGCAGTTGAACAGCAACAACAACATACTCATCAAGGGGAAAAAAGGGCGGGGGGAGGCCCAAATAAAGAAAATCAGAAATGAAAAAGAAGTTACAACTGACAGATCATAAATGAAAAGGATCATAAGAGGTTACTATGAATAATTATATGCCAATAAAATAGACAATTTTGAAGAAATGAACAAATGCCTAGAAACATACAATCTAAGACTGAATTAGGAAGAGATTAAAAGTATGAAAAGACTGATCACCAGTAATGAAATTGAATTAGTAATCAAAAAACACCTCCAAAAACTTAAATCCAGGATCAGATGACTTCACAGGTGTATTCTACTAAATATTTAAAGAATTAATACCTTTTTCTTCCTAAAACTATTCCCAAAAACTACAAGAAAGAATNAGGTGTATTCTACCAAATATTTAAAGAATTAATACCTTTTTCTTCCTAAAACTATTCCCAAAAACTACAAGAAAGAATGCTTCAGAATTTATTCTATAGGGGCAACATCATCCTGCATCTAAAATCAGACAGAAACCACACAACAATAAAAGGAAATTACAGGCCATTATCGATGATAGACATAGATGCAAAAATCCTCAACAGAATAGTAGCAAACCAAATTCAACAATACATTAAAAGAATCATGTACTGTGATCAAGTGAAATTTATTCTGAGAATGCAAGGATGGTTCAATATCTACAAATCAATCCACATTGATAAATTGAAGACTAAAAATCATAATTTTCTCAAAAGATGCAGAAAAACTTTCAATAAAATTCAAGATCCATTTATGATAAAAACTCTGAACAAAGTGATTATAGAAGGAGTATATCTCAAAATAATAAAATCTGTATATGACAAACCATAGCCAACATTATATTCAGCAGTGAAAAGCTGAAAGCTTTTTCTCTGGAATCAGGAACAAGACATGAAACATGACATCACTTTATTCAACATAGTATTGGAAGTCCTAGACAAGACAAAGAAAAGGCATCCAAATAGGAAAGGACAATATGGTCACTGTTTGCTGGAGACATGAACTATGTATAGGAAATCCTAAAGATGCCACAAAAAATTTATTGGAACTAGTAAGTGAAATCAACAAGCTTGCAGGATACAAAATTAATATACTGAAATCTGTTGTGTTTCTGTCCACTAATAAACTATCAGAGAAATTAAGAAAACCGTCCCATTTATAATTGCTTTTAAAAAATAACATGCTGCTGCTGCTGCTAAGTCACTTCAGTCGTGTCTGACTCTGCGTGACCCCATAGTCGGCAGCCCACCAGGCTCCCCCTGGGGGAATCCCTGGGATTCTCCAGGCAAGAACACTGGAATGGGTTGCCATTTCTTTCTCCAATGCGTGAAAGTGAAAAGTGAAAGTGAAGTCGCTCAGGCGTGGCCGACTCCTAGCGACCCCATGGACTGCAGCCCATCAGGCTCCTCCATCCATGGGATTTTCCAGGCAAGAGCACAGGAGTGGGGTGCCACTGCATAAATATGAATAAATTATACAAGGAGGTGAAAGACATATACTGGGAAAACCAGAAAACAGTCATAAATGAAACAGAAGACAATACAAAGAAATGAAGAAATATATTGTATACACAGACTGGAAGAGTTTGTATTGATTGCTAAAATGGCCAAACTACCCAAGGCAATCAACAAATTCAGTGTGTTCCCTGTAAAAATCCTTATGACATTTTTGACAGAACTAGAAAAAAAGAATCCTAAAATATATATGGATACACAAATCACCCTGAGTAGCCAAAACAATCTTGGGAAGCAAGAACAAAGCTGGAGTTACTATGCTCCCTGATTTCACATTATATTACTAATCTACAGTAATCAAAACAGTATGGTCCTGTTGCTAAAACAGACACATAGATCAGTGGAACAGGATAAAACCCAGAAATAAAACCACACTTACGTGGTCAGTTAATCTATGACAAAGGACACAAGAATATACAATGGGGAAAAGTCAGCCTCTTCAGTCAATATACGTGGGAAAACTGGACAGCTGTTGACTGGAGGGCTGCTGTTGACTGCAGAGAGACGGATGGAGGGATGTGAGGGAGAAGATTTGGAGGGAAATCCCTGTGGAAGAAAGCCTGGCAGCCATGGAAGCAAGTTGATACTGCTGAGTCACATATAGTGGGTGGAGCCATCACCATAGCCTCTCTCTCCCCACATGCCAGCATCGGCAGCTGAACAGTAGAGAGACTGGCCCATCAAAAGCCTGACACACTGAAGTACAGAATAGGACTCCACCCAGGGTGCCCCTTTAAGTGCCTGACGCACCAGTCTACAAAGTAGGACCAGCTAGAGGGGGGCCCTCTGTTTGCCTGATGCACCAAACAACAGAGAAGGACCCCAGGCAAGGGAGCCTTCTAAATGCCTGAATGGGTGGAGCTATGGAGAAAGAATGGCCAAAGAGGCCTTCTGATCGCCAGCTACAAGAGGCTCAAAAAAAGACTCTGATAGGGCCATAACTCCTACAGCGGAGGCAGACTGTGTCCCTGCACACTTTGCACCACCAGCGTCCCCGCAAGCCAAGCAGCTGCACCACCTTCACACTCAACTCTCACTGACGGAGAGCTGCCTCAGGCAAAAAAAAAATCTTGCATCTATGCACTCAGGGTCACTTCAGTCATGTCCAACTCTTTCTGACCCCGTAGACTGTAGCCTGCCAGGCTTCTCTGTCAGGGGGGTTCTCCAGGCAAGAATACTGGAGCATATTGGCCAATGCTGGTTGCCATACTCTTCTAGAGCTCTGTATTTTCTACTGCCCTAGCCACCCACTCCCCTGAGTACCTGGTTATGCACCACCAGGGTCCCCGCAAGCCAAGCAGCTGTACCACCTTCACACCTGGCCCTCACTGGGGCAGACCCAAGTCCTCCAAGGCAGTCTCAGGAGCAAACCCCAGTGGAAAACCCACATGCAGAGGTGGAAATAAAACCACCTGAAATTGAAACCAAGGGGCAGCGTGGCTAAGGAAGAAGACCCCAAACCTTCCCACCAGCTGTACAACCTGCAGCTTAAATCCACATGGTCAACTAGGCAGACTCTGTGTCTATGGAATATATAAAAGGACATTGAGAGCTCCCACAAAAGAAAGCACACTGGTTCTGATAGCTGTGGACATTGGAGGCAAGAACACACAGGAGTAGGACCAGATTAGAATTTGAGCTGCCCCCCCAGTAGGTCCAGAGATCAGCACAGTGTTGGAGGGCATCCTAGGGAGGTGAGGTGGACTGTGACTCCCAGTGAATGAAAGGACTCTGACAGCAGTGACTCAAGAAAAAACATTTATTATTCTTATGCTTTTGACTTGTTTTGGATTTTTAAAATTGTTTTTCCTTTTTTTCTCCTTGTTGTCGATTTTGTTGGCACTATGAAATCTAATTAAGCTTTTGAGCTTGTCCCCCCAGTCACATTTTTATTGCTGTTATAAACCTCTCCCTCAATGTTGGGCTTTTGCAGTTGTGTAGAGTTTTCCTTTTTTTTCTTTTCTCTTTTTTTAATTTTAATTTTTTAACCTATTATTATTTTTTCTACTTGTTTTCCTTTGTTTGCTTTTCCTACTATTCCTTTCCCCTTGCAGTTAATCTTTATATAATCTTCTTTATCTACCTCTATTTAGCTTTGTGTATCTATTCTTCCTTTTCTTTCTTTCTTTTCCTCTCAACATATTTGTTAGTTTTATTTTCAGTGCTTTATTCCACAATTGGTACCTTGCTTTACTTTTGTTTTCCAGTTTGTGCTTTAGTTTTGTTCTTAACTGGTAGATATAATTTTTGGTTTCCTTTGCTTTCCAGGTCAATCTGTTGTTCTTTATTTTTGTTGGACTGTTTTGATTTTGCTTATGGGTATATATGTATATATTCCACTATTTTAATTATTATTTGCCTGATTTTGTAACTGCCATTTGTCTGGTGTTCATCTTTGGTTTCTCATTTTGGGGTATTTGTGTTAATCTCACTTAATGCCATAACAAACCACTTATGGAAACTTTGTTCCTGACCAGAGATCAAGCTCTGAGCCTTTGGAGTGGTAACACTGACTCTAAGACCCTAGACTACCAGAGAATTAACCCTAGAGAGTGTTTTACAGCTACATGTAAAAGAATGAAATTAGAACACTTCCTAACACCATACACAAAGATAAACTCAAAATGGATTAAAGACCTAAATGTAAGACCAGAAACTATAAAACTCTTAGAGGAAAACATATGCACCCTCGATGACATAAATCAAAGCAAGATCCTCTATGACCCACCTCCTAGAATAATGGAAATAAAAACAAAAGTGAACAAGTGGGACCTGATTAAACTCAAAAGCTTTTGCACAGCAAAGGAAACTATAAGCAAGGTGAAAAGACAACCCTCAGAATGTGAGAAAATAATGGCAAATGAAACAAATGACAAAGGATTAATTTCCAAAATATACAAGCAGCTCATACAACTCAATACCAAAAAAACAAACAATCCAGTCAAAAAGTGGGGAAAACACCTAAACAGACATTTCTCCAAAGAAGATATACAGATGGCTAACAAACACGTGAAAAGATGCTCAACATTGTTCATTATTAGAGAAAAGGAAATAAAAATTACAGTGAGCTATCACCTCACACCAGTCAGAATGGCCATCATCAAAAAGTCTACAGACAATAAATGCTGGAGAGGGTGTGGAGAAAAGGGAATGCTCTTGCACTGTTGGTAGGATTGTAAACTGATACACCCACTATGGAAGACAGTATGGAGATTCCTAAAAAAACTAGGAATAAAACCACCATATGACCCAGCAATCCCACTCCTAGGCATATACCGTGAGGAAACCAAAATTGAAAAGGACACATGTATCCCATTTTTCATTGAGCACTATTTATAATAGCTAGAACATGGAAACAACCTAGATGTCAATTGAAAGATGAATGGATAAAGAAGTTCTGGTACATATATACAATGGAATATTACTCAGCCATAAAAAGGAAGACCTTTGAGTCAGTTTTAATGAGGTGAATGAGCCTAGAGCCTATTCAGTTCATTTCAGTCACTCACTCGTGTCTGACTCTTTGAGACCCCATGAATCGTACCATGCCAGGCCACCTTGTCTCCATCACCAACTCCTGGAGTTCACCCAGACTCATGTCCATCAAGTCGGTGATGCCGTCCAGCCATCTCATCCTCTGTCGTCCCCTTCTCCTCCTGCCCCCAATCCCTCCCAGCATCAGGGTCTTTTCCAATAAGTCAACTCTTCGCATTAGGTGGCCAATGTATAGGAGTTTCACCTTTAGCATCAGTCCTTCCAATGAACACCCAGGATTGATCTGCTTTAAGATGGACTGGTTGGATCTCCTTGCAGTCCAAGGGACTCTCAAGAGTCTTCTCCAACACCACATTTCAAAAGCATCAATTCTTCGGCGTTCAGCCTTCTTCACAGTCCAACTCTCATATCCATACATGACTACTGGTAAAACCATAGCCTTGACTAGACGGACCTTTGTTGGCAAAGTAATATCTCTGCTTTTGAATATGCTATCTAGGTTGGTCATAACTTTCCTTCCAAGGAGTAAGCGTCTTTTAATTTCATGGCTGCAGTCACCATCTGCAGTGATTTTGGAGCCCCCAAAAATAAAGTCTGTCACTGTTTCCAC
>SJYQ01001276.1:183214-222741 GCA_006410935.1 Redunca redunca
CTTCTCTTGTGTTGTTGGAAGAGGGTGTTTGCTATGACCAGTGCATTCTCTTGGCAAAACTCTATTAGCCTTTGCCCTGCTTCATTCCGTATTCCAAGGCCAAATTTGCCTGTTACTCCAGGTGTTTCTTGACTTCCTGTTTTTGTATTCCAGTCCCCTATAATGAAAAGGACATCTTTTTTGGGTGTTAGTTCTAAAAGATCTTGTAGGTCTTCATAGAACCATTCAACTTCAGCTTCTTCAGCATTACTGGTTGGGGCATAGACTTGGATTACTGAGATATTGAATGGTTTGCTTGGAAACGAACAGAGATCATTCTGTCGTTTTTGAGATTACATCCAAGTACTGCATTTTGGACTCTTTTGTTGACCATGATGGCTACTCCATTTCTTCTAAGGGATTCCTGCATGCAATAGTAGATATGATGGTCATCTGAGTTAAATTCACCCATTCCAGTCTATTTTAGTTCACTGATTCCTAGAATGTTGACATTCACTCTTGCCATCTCCTGTTTGACCACTTTCCAATTTGCCTTGATTCATGGACTTGACATTCCAGGTTCCTATACAATATTGCTCTTTACAGCATTGGACATTGCTTCTATCACCAGTCACAGCCACAGCTGGGTATTGTTTTTTCTTTGGTTCCATCCCTTCATTCTTTCTGGAGTCATTTCTCCACTGATCTGTAGTAGCATATTGGGCACCTACCGACCTGGGGAGTTCCTCTTTCAGTATGCTATATTTTGCCTTTTCATACTGTTCATGGGGTTCTCAAGACAAGAATACTGAAGTGGTTTGCCATTCCCTTCTCCAGTGGACCATATTCTGTCAGACCTCTCCACCATGACCCATCCATCTTGGGTGGCCCCACACGGCATGGCTTAGTTTCATTGAGTTAGACAAGATTGTGGTCCGTGTAATCAGATTGGCTAGTTTTCTGTGATTATGGTTTCAGTATGTCTGCCCTCTGATGCCCTCTCACAACACCTACCATCTTACTTGGGTTTCTCTTACCTTAGATGTGGGGTATCTCTTTATGGCTGCTCCAGCAAAGTGCAGCTGCTGCTCCTTACCTTGGACGAGTTCACCCCTCCTGACCTTGAATGTGGAGTAGCTCCTCTTGGCCCTCCTGTGCCCACGCAGCCACCGCTCCTGAGATTTTTAAATTAGCTTGTGCTGTGTTGACACTTACGACCCAGGTCCACCCAGCTGCCTTCAGGTTCCAGTGCTGGACACCTCACACTAAACACCCAGCAAAACAGGAACACAGCACTACCCATCAGCAGACTGTCTGCCTAAAGTACTAAGTTCACTGACACCCCAAAATATACCACCTGATGCAGCCCTGCCCATCAGAGGTGAAAGAAAGCTCCACCCACCTGAGTGCAGGCACTAGCCCTCCCACCGGAAGCCTACACAAGCCCCTGGGACAGTCTCACCAACCAGGGGACAACAGAACAAAAGGAACTACAACCTGCAGCTTGTGGGAAGGAGACCACAAACACAGTAAGTTAGACAAAATGATACACAGAGAAATATGTTGCAGATGAAGGTGCATGGTAGAAATGCATAAGACCAAATAAATGAAGAGAAAATAGGCAACTGCCTAAAAAAAAATTTCAGATTAATGATAGTAAAGAAGATCCAATATCTCAGAAATAAAGTGGAGGCACAGATACAGGAAATATTTAACAAGAACCTAGAAGAACTAGAAGGACTAAAGAACAATCAATGATGAACAAAAGAATAACAGAAATAAAAGATACACTAGAAGGAATCAATAGTAGACTAACTGAGGCAGAAGAATGGATGCGTGAGCTGGAAGATAGGATGGTGGAAATAACTACTATGGAGCAGAATAAAGAAGAAAGAATGAAAAAAGAAATGAAAAGGTCTTAGAGACCTCTGGGACATTAAACACACCAACGTTTGAGTCCCAGAATGTTGAATTATAGGGATTCCAGAAGAAGAGAAAAAGAATGAGTCTGAGAAAATATTTCAAGTGATTATCATCAAAAACTTCCCTAACAAGGAAAAGGAAATAATCACCAGCATTCAGGAAGTGCAGAAAGTCCCATAAAGTCAAACCCAAGGAGAAACATGCCAAGACACATATTAATCAAACTAACAAAAACTACATATTGGATTGGCCAAAAAGATCCTTTTGTTTTTGAGTAAAATAAAAGACATTTTTCATTTTCAGAACTGTATTGAATGACATATCCACCATTTTGTTCCACTAGCTTCTGCCATTGTTCAGGCAACTTCATAATGCCATCTTCCCAAAACTTTTTATCTTACTGAGCAAAGAACTCTTCCAGATGCCTTTTGCAGTCTTCAGGGGATTGAAGTATTTTTCATTAAGAGAATTTTGTAAAATCTGAAGTAAGTGGACATCCAGAGATGAAATATCTGGTGAATATAGTCAGTGAATCAGAACTTCCCAGTCAAGCTATAACAGCTTTTGCCTGGTCGTCAGAGAAACATGTGGTCTTGTGTTATCCTGATGGAAGAATATACATTTTCTGTTGACTAATTCTGAATGCTTTTCATTATATGCTGCTTTAAGTTGGTCGATTTGGTAGCAGTACTTGTTGGAATTAATTGTTTGGTTTCCTAAAAGGAACTCACAATAGAGGACACCGTTCTAGTCCCACCATATACACAATGTCACCTTCTTTGGATGAAGACAGGCTTTTAGTGTGGTTGTGGTGGTTCATTTTCCTTGCTCCACAATCTTTTCCCTTCCACATTATTGTACAGTATTCAATTTTCATTGTCCATTGTTTTAAAAATGGAACAATCTCATTACATTTAAGTAGATAATTGCATGCAGAAATATAATCAAGGAGATTTTTTTCTCTTAGCTTCTGTGAAACCCAGACATCAAAGTTATTAACATAACTAAGTGGGTATAAATGATTTTCAGTGTTTGATTTGGATATTTTTAATATGTCAGCTATCTCCCACATGGTATAGCTTTGATTATTTTGAATTAATGTCTTACTTGATCACTATCAACTTCAAGTTGAGTACTATTCAGCATGAAACTTTGCAAACCACTTTTGACATGTTTGATCAATCACAGCACTTTCTCCATCCATACAGTGCACAAATCTTTTTTTCCATCTCAGTTGCATTTTTACATTTCTTGAAGTAATAAAGCATAATATGCTGAAAATATTGCCTTTTTTCTTTTAGTCTCAGTATTAAAGTGATTACACAAAAATTCACCAATTTTGATACATTCTTATGGCGAATGCACACTAATATTATAGCTGTCACAATACAATCTGACAAAATTATTCTGAATGAAGTTAAAGACAACTAAGTGCTGCTAGAGCTATCTTACAGAAAAAAACCAAACGAGTCCTTTGGCCAGTCCACTACAAAGAAAAAATATTAAAAGCACCAAGGTAAAAGCAACAAATTCAGCACCACCAAACCAGCTTTACCTAAAGAAAACCATGTGATCATCTCAGGAGGCACAGGAAAAGCTTTTTAACAAAATTCAGCTCCCATTTATGATTAAAACTCTCCAGAAAGTGGATACAGAGGGAAAGTACCTTGATATAATAAAGTCCACATGTGACAAACCCACAACAGACATCATTATCAATGGTGAAAAACCAAAGGCATTTCCTCTAAGATCAGAAATAAGACAGTGTCCTCTCTCACCACTTTTATTCAACATAGTTTTGGAAAGCCTAGCCACAGCAGTTACAGAAGAAAAAGAAACAAAAGGAATCCAAATTGAAAAAGAAGTGAAATTTTCACTACTTGCAGACGACATGATACTATACATTAGAAAATACTTCAGATTCCACCAGAAACCTACTAGAGTTAATCAGTGAATTTAGAAACATTGCAAGATACAAAATTAGTACACAGAAATCTCTTGCCTTCCTTTACAGTAACAATGAAATAGCAGAAAGAGAAATTGGGGAAACAATCCCACTTAGCACCATAACAAAAGAAATGAAATACCTAGGAATAAAACTACCTAAGGAGACAAACCAAAGATGGAATGATATACCATGTTCTTGGATTGGAAGGATCTACATTGCAAAAATGACTATATTAACCAAAGCAATCTATAAATTCAGTGCAATCTTTATCAAATTTAGCAGTGGCACTTCTCATGAAATTAGAACAAAAAGTTTTTACAATTTGTATGGAAACTCAAAAGGCCCCAAATAACCAAATGAATTTTGAGAAATAAAAATGAGGCTGATGGAATCAGGCTTTCTGACTTCAGATTATACTGCAAAGCTACAGTAATCAAGCCAATATGGTACTGGCACAAAAACAAAAATATAGATCAGTGGAATAGGGTAGAAAGCCCAGAGGCAAACCCATGCACCTATGTCACCTAATCTGTGACAATGGATAAATAATATACAATGGAGAAAAGACAGTCTCTCTCAAAAGTGATAGTGGGAAAACTGGATAGCATCATCTAACGAACAAAATTAGAACACTCCCTAACACCATATGCAAAAATAAACTCAAAGTGGATTAAAGACCTAAAGGTAAGGGCACACGCTATAAAAACTCTTAGAGGAAGACATAGGCAGAACACTCTTTGACATAAATTGCAGCAAGATCTTTTTTAATGCACCCACTAGAATAATGAAGAAAGCTGAGTACCGAAGAATTGATGTTTTTGGACTGTGTTGTTGGAGAAGACTCTTGAGAGTCCCTTGGACTGCAAGGAGATCCAACCAGTCTATTCTGAAGGAGATCAGCCCTGGGTGTTCATTGGAAGGACTGATGCTAAAGCTGAAACTCCAGTACTTTGGCCACCTCATGTGAAGAGTTGACTCATTGGAAAAGACTCATGCTGGGAGGGATTGAGGGCAGGAGGAAAGGGGGACGACCGAGGATGAGATAGCTGGATGGCATCACTGACTCGATGGACGTGAGTTTGAGTGAACTCCAGGAGTTGGTGATGGACAGGGAGACCTGGCGTGCTGCAGTTCAAAATGGGGTCGCAAAGAGTCGGACACGACTGAACGACTGAACTGAACTGAACTGAGAATAATGAAAATAAAAACAAACAAATGGGACCTAAGTAAACTGAAAAGCTTTTCACAGCAGAGAATGCCATAAAAAAGATGAAAATAAAAAGCCTTCAGCATAGGAGAAAATATTTTCCATTCAAGCAACTTACAGGAGATTAATTTCCAAAATACACAAATAGTTCATGCCCAGTCAAAAAAATGGATGGAAGATCTAAATAGGCATTTCTCCAAAAAAGATATACAGATGGCTAACAAACACATGAAAAGATGCTCAGCATCTCTGATTATTAGTGAAATGCAGATCAAAAGTACGATGAGGTATCACCTCACACCAGTCAGAATCGCCATCATAAAAAAAATCTACAGACAGTAAGTGCTGTAGATGGTGTGGAGAAAAGGGAAGTCTCTTACACTATTGGTGAGAATGTAAATTGAGAGTCACTATGGAGAACAGTATGGAATTTTATTTTTTATTTATTTTTGCCTGTGTTCTGTATTTGTTGCTACGTGAACTTTTCTCTGGTTGCAGCAAGCGGGGTCTCTGTAGTTGCAGTGCGTGGGCTTCTCATTGTATTGGCTTCTCTTATTGGGGAACATGAGCTCTAAGGTGCACGGGCTTGAGTAGTTGTGGCATGTTGGCTCTGTATTTGCGGCTCCCAGACTCTGGAGCACAGGCTCAATAGCTGTAGTTCTTGGGTTTGGTTGCTCCATGGTGTGTGGGATCTTCCCAGACCAGGGATCAAACCCCTGTCTCCTGCCTTGGCAGGTGGATTCTTTACCACTGAGCTACCAAGGAAAACCAAGAGGTTTCTTAAAAAGTAAAATGACCTGTCAATCCCACTGCTGTGCATATACGCAGAGAAGAACATAATTCAAAAAGGTATATGCACCCTAATATTCATTGCAGCACGATATACTTTTGTAAATAGTATTTACTATTATAATAGCCAGAACACTGAAACAACGTAAATGTCCACTGACAAATGAATGGTTAAAGAAGTTGTGGTACATATATTCAATGAATATTACTTAGCCATAAAAGGGAATAAAATTGAGTCAGTTGTAGTGATGTCGATGAACCTGGAACCGTCATACAGAGTGAATCAGAAAGTTAGAAGAAACTTACTTCTAACTTATGGAAGTAAGTTAGAAAGAGGAAAACAAATATTATATATTAAACCACATATGTGGAATCTAGAAAAATGATATAGATGATCTTATTAACAAAGCAGAGAGAGATGTATGTAGACAACAAATGTGTGGGTACCAAGGGAAAAGAGTGAGTGGGAGATTTAGACTGGTGTCCCTGATAGCTCAGTTGGTAAAGAATCCTCCTGCAATGCGGGAGACCCTGGTTCGATTCCTGGGTCAGGAAGATCCACTGGAGAAGGGAAAGGCTGTCTACTCCTGTATTCTGTCCTGCAGAATTCCAGAGACTGTATAGTTTGTGGGCTCGCAAAGAGTTGGACACAACTGAGTGACTTTCACTACACTACACATGTATACACTGCTACGTATAAAATAGATAACTAGAAAGAACTTAGTGTATAGCACAGGGAAGTCTACTCAGTGCTCTGTAGTGACCAAATTGGGAAGGAAATCCAGAAAAGAGAGGATACATATATACATATGGCTGATTCACTTTGCTGTACAGCTGAAACTGACACAGCGATGTAAAGCAAATATACTCCAGTAAAGACAGAAAGAAAAATGGACAGAGGACCTGAATCGACATTTTCAAAGAAAACGTATAGATGGCCAATAGACACATGAAAAGATGCCCAGCATCAATCATTAGGAAAATGCAAATTAAACCAGAATGAGCTACCACCTCACACCTGTCTAAATGGTTTCCATCAAAAAGCCTTGAAAGTACAAGTATTGCTGAGGATGTGACAAAGGAACCCTCATGTACCGTTGGTGAGATTATAAATTGTTCCAGCCAGAATGGAAAACAGTCTTAGGTTCCTCAAAGAACTAAAACTAGAGCTACCATATTTCACTTTTTTATATTTACCCTCTCCTCCCCCTGAAAAAAAAAACAAACAAAAAACACAATCACTAATTCAAAAAGATATATGAAGCACAGTGTTCAATGTAGCATTATTTACACTAGCCAAGATAAGGAAGCAATCTGAATGTCCATCAAAAAAACAGATAAGGAATATGTTATAAGTATGTATACTGGAAATTCAGTCAGCTATAAAAAATATGAAATCTTGCCATTAAGGACAACATGAATGGGTCTAGAGGGTATTTTGCTAAGTGAAACAAGTCAGATAGTGAAAGTTAAATATTGCACTTATATGTAGAATCTAAAAAGCAAAACAAAAAACAGATTCATAGATAACAGAGAAAAACTTATGGCCAGAAGAGAAGGGGTTGGAGTAAGTGGGTGAAATAGCTGATTGGGATTAAGTAGTATAAACCTCCAGTTATACAATAAATAAATCAAAGGGATATAATATACAGCCTAAGGAATATGATCAGTAAGTAATATTGTAGTAATTTGGTATGAGGGCAGATTGTTATTAGACTTATCATTGTTATGATTTCATAATGTATGCAGATATAAAATCATTATGTAGTACACCTGAAACAAACATAATATTGCATGTCAACTATATTTTAATTTAAAAACCTATCATAAAATCTTTCTCTTTAAAAAATAAAATGGGTTCTTATTCATGTATTGGAATGATGTTATTCCTTTATACAATTATTAGTATCACAAATTGCATTTACTGATTTTAGATTGATAGCAACACCTCTCATTCCCGGATTAACCCTATTTAGTGGTGTACCATAATCCTTTTTTATATATTGCTTTTTATATGCTAAAATTTTATTCAAAGATTTTTATATTTATGTTCATGAAGAATATTGGTCTCCAGTTTTCTTTTGTCTAGGAGGTTTTGATATCAACATTCAGTTCAGTTCAGTTCAGTTGCTCAGTTGTGTCTGACTCTTTACGACCCCATGGATCCTGGAGCACACCAGGTTTCCCTGTCTATCACCAACTCCTGGAGCTCGCTCAAAGTAATGTCTGTTGAGTCAGTGATGCCATCCAACCATCTCATCCTCTGTCGTCTGCTTCTCCTCCTGCCTTCAATCTTTCCCAGCATCAGGTGGCCAAACTATTGGAGTTTCAGCTTCAGAATCAGTCCTTCCAATGAATATTCAGGACTGATTTCCTTTAGGATGGACTGGTTGGATCTCCTTGCAGTCAAAGGGACTCTCAAGAGTCTTCTCCAACACCAAGTTCAAAAGCATCAGTTCTTCAGTGCTCAGCTTTCTTTATGGTGTAACTCTCACATCCAGCGTGACTACTGGAAAAACCATAGCTTTGACTACACGAACCTTTGTTGGCAAAGTAATGTCTCTGCTTTTTAATATGCTGTCTAGTTTGGTCATAGCTTTTCTTCCAAGGAGCAAGTGTTTTTTAACTTCATAGCTGCAGTCACCATCTGCAGTGACTTTGGAGACCAAGAAAATAAAGTCTGTCGCTGTTTCCATTGTTTCCCCATCTATTTGCCATGAAGTGATGGAATCAGATGCCATGATCTTAGTTTTTCAAATGTTGAGTTTTAAGCCAACATTTGCACTCTCCTCTTTAGCCTTCATCAAGAGGATCTTTGGTTCTTTTTCACTTTGTGCCATAAGAGTAGCGTCATCTGCATATCTGAGTTTATTTATATTTCTTCAGGAAATCTTGATTCCAGCTTGTGTTTCATCCAGCCTGGCATTTCTCATGATGTACTCTGCATATAAGTTAAATAAGCAGGGTGACAATATACAGCCTTGACATACTCCTTTTCCTATTTGGAACCAGCCTGTTGTTCTTGCTTCTTGACCTGCATACGGTTTTCTCAGGAGGCAGGTCAGGTGGTCTGGTATTCCCATCTCTTTCAGAATTTTCCACAGTTTATTGTGATCCACACAGTCAAAGGCTTTGGCATGGTCAATAAAACAGAAGTAGAAGTTTTTCTGGAACTCTCTTGCTTTTTCTATAATCCAACAGAGGTGAAGTCACTCAGTTGTGTCCGACTCTTTGCGACCCTGTGGACTGTAGCCTACCAGGCTCCTCCGTCCATGGGATTCTCCAGGTAAGAATACTGGAGTGGGTTGCCATTTCCTTCTCCAGGGGATCTTCCTGACCCAGGGATCGAACCCAGGTCTCCCCACATTGGAGGCAGAAGCTTTAACCTCTGAGCCACCAGGTGTTGGCAGTAAATCCAGCTTGAGTATCTGGAAGTTCACAGTTCGTGTTATTCACCTGTATTTTCTAAGTATATATAGAAGCAGTATTTTTTTATTTCTTAAATATTTAATTAATATGACTAATGAAACTATCTAGTTCTGACATTTTCTCAGTGGGAGTGTTTTCAAATTATGTGTTTATTTTCTTTAATAGGTAATTCTATTTAAGTTCTTAATTTCCTTTTCAGTCAGCTTTAGTAATTTTTCACTTCTCCATAATTTCTTCATCTCATCCTAACATTCGTTTTAAGTCCTTTAATTTCTTTTTTTTTCTTTAATTTCTAAAGGTTGTAGCAATGTCCTTACTTTTATTTCTGACATTAGAACTTATGTCTTCTCCCCTTTTTTTCCCAAGAAAGGAACTTGGTTTTTAACAAATTTATTAAATTGTCTTTTAAAGAACCCAATTTGATCCTCATCAATTTTTATGTCTTTTGTACATTTCCGTTTCTTTTATTTCTCCTATTATATTTATTTCCTTTTTCTACTTACTTTGGATTTGTTTGAATCTTTTTTCCCTCTAATTATTAAGCTGGAATTTAAATACTTTATCTGAGCCCTTTCTTCATTTGTAACAGTAAAAGTGAAAGCTGTAAATTTCCCTCAAATCATTGCATTAGTTGCTTATAGGTTTTTTCTTTGACTCATTGGTTATTTAGAAATATGTTGTTTAATATCCAGGTATGTGAGGGCTTTGCAGATATATATATATATATATATATATATATATGCACACACACACATTTGTGTATATGTATGTATATCTGTTAGTGATATATAGTTTAATTAGATTGTGACTAAGAAAATATTTTTATTATTTCAGTCATTTTTGGTTCTCAGAGACTGTTTTGGTGAGTATTGCATGTAAACTTAAAAATGACATTAGATGGAGTATTCTGTAGGTGGCAGTTGAATCAAGTGGTTGAATGTTGGGAAGACTGTGAAGGGTCTGGGGTTTTCCCTGCTTGTAAGTTGACAGGTTAGTCTACCACTGTTTAATGCCTGCTGTCAGGAAACATAGGTCTCCTGAGTCAGGAACAAAGGACTTTATCGTTCATAGCACAAGGAACAGTATGGGTTTGATGTTTGTGTCTGTTTCCTGTGTCCCCCATATCTTATTGGGGAGATTCACAGAATCCCAGGTAAATACTGTTCATAGATGTGTTTCAGTCACAGCAGAGGAACCTTCATCTTGGAGTCCTCAAATCTCTTATAACAGGCTAAAGACAAATTTCATTTTACCCTGGAGGGATTCATAATATATTGGATAGTAAACAAACTTGCTTTTAGCTTATGACTAAGACCCTATTTTTCTCTTCCAAAGCTGTTTGCTATAGAAGCATCCTTGAAAAGATAGTCTGGCGGAAAGGCAGTCAGTGCCTCTGCTCACAGAACTTTCATAATTACAAGAGTCTCATGGAGAATTGTCTCTTAATAATAGTGTCATTCAAGTCTTCTGTAGCCTTACTAATTTTCTATCAGTTAATGAGAGAGAATGTTAGAGTCTTTAATTATAAGTGGGAGTTATCCACTTTTGTTTTCAATTCTGTCACTTTTTTGGTTTCATTTATTTTGAAGCTTTGTTATTGGGTACAAGCACATTTAGAATTGCTATGTCCTCTTGTTGAATCAACTGTTTTATTATTAGTGAAATGTATGTTTTTGTCCTGAGTAATACTTTTTATTCTGAAGTTTACTTTGTCTGATATAAAAAAAAACAAAAACTCTTGCTTTCTATTAGTTAGTGTTTACATGATACATCCTTCTTCATCCTTTTACTTTTAAACTATTTGTATCTTTATATTTAAGATTGGTTTCATATAAGTAGCATGTACTTGGTTTCTGGTTTTTATTCAGTCTGACAACTGCTGTCCCTTCATATTTAAAGTATTTAAATGTCTCTACTTAGTGTAATTCTTGATGTGCTGGGTTTAAATCTTTTGTACCAGTTGCTATTCTGAAGTAACAAGCTGTTCCAGAATTAGTGACATAAAATTATGATCATTTTAATACTCTTTTGGATTCTCTCAGTTAAGAACTCAGAACATATGTTATGATTAGAAGTTCTGAAGACACCTGGGGTGCTTTAAAAATATCTGAACGAATTAATAAGGCTTTAAGAAATTTCCAAATCAGTTTTATATATTAGTGTGTATAGTAGGATGCTACTTACCCTCTGTATAATTAACATTTTCATATAACAAAGCTCTGTTATAACCTATCCGGCTGCTGCTGCCGCTGCCGCCAAGTTGCTTCAGTTGTGTCCGACTCTGTGCGATCCCATAGTCGGCAGCCCATCTGGCTCCGCCGTCCGTGGGATTCTCCAGGCAAGAACACTGGAGTGGGTTGCCATTTTCTTCTCCAGTGCATGAAAGTGAAAAGTGAAAGTGAAGTCGCTCAGTCGTGTCTGACTCTTAGCCACCCCATGGAGTCGTGTCTGACTCTTAGCCACCCCATGGACTGCAGCCTACCAGGCTCCTCTGTCCATGGATTTTCCAGGCAAGAGTACTGGAGTGGGGTGCCATTGCCTTCTCCATAACCTATCCTATAAGCATATAAATTGTAAAAGTTTGTAGAATGTATATGAAATGTTTTAAGAATCTTTGTTGTCAGAAAATTGTCATTTGTTAAGACTGTTAAATTTTGAAAGAATTTTGGGCATTTATGTCAGATCTAGTAGTAATTATTCCAATCTGAGACTGTTTTGTAATGAAGGCACTGTGCAACATAACTGTCTGGATTCAAATTCTGGGTCTGCCCCTTCTTCAGTGAAAGTGAAGTCGCTGAGTCATGTACGACTGTCTGTAACCCCATGGACTGGAGCCTACCTGGCTCCTCCGTCCATGGGATTTCCCAGGTAAGAGTACTCGAGTGGGTTGCCATTTCCTTCTCCAGGGGATCTTCCTGACCCAGGGATCAAACCCAGGTCTCCTGTGTTGCGGGTAGACACTTTACCGTCTAAGCCATCAGGGAAACTTTAACTTGGTATTAATTTAGGCAAGTCACATAACTTCTCAGAATTACAGTTTTCTTCACAAAGGGAAAATAATTTTACCACCTCATAGTGTTGTTAGGATGATTAAATGATTATATGTATGATATATGTGAATGTGGGTGTACAGGTGTGTTGTGTGTATATAAAGTTTTTATAGTAATGCTTGACATTAAGTGATGATAAATGTTAGTTATTATTGTCACTGTGAGTATATCAGGGGAGTTAGTTTCTGATTAGATTAACATTTATTCCTCTAAATCTCAAAAATTTTTTGCTTTTTAAATTGAAGCACCCCTTTAAAAAAAAAAACCTATGTGTATTATTATGGAATTTAAAGAATAATAAATATAATAAATAAAAACCATTCAGCATTAGGAATTGGCTGTTATTAGAGTCAGCCATATTACTTTTCCCCCTCACATAGTTCATTCTCTCTCTTATCTTATCTTGAATTTTCTATTTATTATTACCTTGCTTTTTAAAAAATAGTTTGACTACGTACTTATTTTGGGGGGCTCCAAAATCACTGCAGATGGTGACTGCAGCCATGAAATTAAAAGACACTTGCTCCTTGGAAGAAAAGTTATGACCAACCTAGATAGCATATTAAAAAGCAGAGACATTACTTTGCTGACAAAGGTCCATCTAGTCAAAGCTCTGGTTTTTCCAGTAGTCGTGTATGGATGTGAGAGTTGGACTATAAAGAAAGCTGAGTGCTGAAGAACTGATGGTTTTGAACTTGGTGTTGGAGAAGACTCTTGAGAGTACCTTGGACTGCAAGGTAATCCAACCAGTCCATCCTAGAGGAAATCAGTCCTGAATATTCATTGGAAGGACTGATGCTAAAGCTGAAACTCAAATACTTTGGCCACCTGATGCAAAGAGCTGACTCATTGGAAGACATCCTGATGCTGGGAAAGACTGAAGATGGGAGGAAAAGGGAGCAGAGGATGAGATGGTTGGATGGTATCACTGACTCAATGGACATAAGTTTGAGCAAACTCGAGGAGTTTGTGATGGACAGGGAGGCCTGGCATGGTGTAGTCCATGGGGTCACAAAGAGTCAGACACAACTGAGTGACTGAACTGAACATACTGGTTTAGTTATAAATAATACATAATGTAATTTTTATGTTTGAATTTCATATAAATATGATGATGTGTTATTCTGCTACTTGCTCAATGTTATATATATTTTGAGGTTCATATATGTAGCTGTAGAACATTCATTGTCACTACCGTATAGTGTTTTTCTTACTCTAGGTTTTGCTGTTACAAACAGTATGGCTCTGAATATTTCTATACATACCTCCTGGTGTTCATGTGCTAGAGTTTCTCTGAGTATATGTCTAGAAACAGACATGTTAGGTTCTAATTTTCATCTGTCTGCTGGCGGAAAGCAGTCCAGCATGGAAGTCCATTGTTGCAGTAGGCCAGGCAAAGGATTTTGGGGACTTGAACCAGAATGGTTACCAGGTGGTTCAAGGAAGCGAAGGTACTTCAGATTGGGTTTCAGAATTAACAGGTGTTGATATTGTATTTCAGAAAATGGTGGCCCATTCAAGGAAGATGGGGCATCAAGGATGCCTCTCAGGCCCCAACAAAGACACTGCATCACACTCAGGAGAAACGCAACTCCCCCAGGCTCCTGCTCCAGCCTCTGAGGTCCCTCTCCTACCCCGATAGGGTAGTGACAACTACTGTGAATAGGAAAAGCCCTTGTCTGCACCTACTCTGGCTGTCACCCCTGCAACTCCAGCCTGAAGGGACATGTGGCTCATGCTCAGATCAAATATAGACCTCCAACCAAAGCCACTGGGCACATACAGACTGGAGAGAGGGGAATCATATTTTTAAAAAAGAACAAAAGAAAAAACCCTAATGAAACAGATAATGCTTGATAAATAGTAAAACAAAACCAGAAATAGTTTTTTTTTTTTAAAAAAGGAGTAGGCAAAATAGACAAGTTTCAAAAAAAATCTAAAATATATTTTTAAAAAAGTCATAGCTGAAGAATATAATAACTGAGAGGGAAAATATACTAGAAAGAATTAGCATCAGATTAGGTGTTAAAGAAGAATTCATAAGCTATTTGGAAACTAAGATAATGGAAATCACTCAATCAGAACAGCAAAAAGAAAAGTAATGTTTTTTTTTTTAAAAAAAGGATAGTTTAAGGAACTTTTGAGACAACATTAAGTGTATGAACATTTGCATTATAGGGATCCCAGAAGGAGAAGAGAGAGAGGAAAAGAAAATGTATCTGATGAAATTATGGCTGAAAACTTCTTGAACCTGAAGAAAGAGACAGATATCCAAGTAGAGGAAGCACAAAGAGAGTCTCAAACAAGATGAATCCAAAAGACCCACAATAAGACATATCGTATTTAATAATACAATGGCAAAGTTAAAGATAAAAAGAGAATTTTAAAAGCAGCAAGAAGAAAAGAGAGTCACATACAAGGAAACCCCCTGTAAGGTTGCTAGCTGATTTTTCAGCAGAAACTGCAGGCCTGTAGGGAGTGACAGTGATACATTTTGAGTGCTGAAAGGCAAGAACCTACAACCTAAGATATTTTACCCAGCAAGGTTATCTTGCAGTATACTGCAAAGAGAAAGAGCTTCTCGAATAAGCAAAACCTAAGAGTTCATCAGTTGTCAACTGACCATACAAGAAGTGTTAAAGGGTCTTCTCTAAATGGAAAAGAAAACAAAGATGACTTCTAAGATTTTAAATGGTGATGCTGTTTACTAAAATAGAGACTTCTCCCAATAGAGAAGACGTTAAAATTTTATTTTATTTTCATTTCATCCATGGATATTTGTTTTTTAAGTTTTAATGTCTCACTAGCTACTATCACTAAATGTCATTGTGCTTGCCTGGAGACTGTACTGTTAGGTTTCCCATATGCTGCTTTGGATTTGCTTTAAGCATCAATAAGAACTAAATGGTTTGGAATTATATGTGATGACACTGAGTAAGGATAAAGGAGGGTCCCTTAGGAGTATTCTGAAATTTGGACTTGATATCTCTTGTGTACACCTTGCTCTGAGTTGTGTTGGTGGAGGTTGTTAGTTGGCTAAGTTTCATATATGTGAAGTATGATCCTGTTAAGGTCTTTTGTCCAAATTTAAGTAATTTAAATGCAGTGACATTTGGAAGTAAAAGGTTATGGCTTATCTGTTAAAGGAAAGTGGGAAATAAGGACCTTGGCAAATGAGATCAAGTCTGAACCTCTGTGTTGGAATCTAGGCCCTACTGCTGATGACCTGTGTATTAATTTCCTATTGCTTTCTTAACAAATTACCAAAGATTTAGTGGCTTAAACAATATGTTTTTATCTTACTGGGAAGTCAAAAGTCCAAATAGGTCTCAGTTCAGTTCATTTCAGTTCAGTCGCTCAGTTGTGTCCGACTCTTTGCGGCTCCATGAGCTGTAGCACTCCAGGCTTCCCTGTCCATTACTCCCAGAGCCTACCCAAACTCATGTCCATTGAGTCAGTTATGCCATCCAACCAGCTCATCCTCTGTCATCCCCTTTTCCTCCTGCCCTCAATCTTTCCCAGCATCAGGGTCTGAATTTTCAAATGAGTGAGCTCTTTGTATCAGGTGGCCATAGTATTAAAGTTTCAGCTTCAGCATCTCACTGGTCTAAAATCAGGTGTCAACAGAGCTGCATTCCTTTTAGAGATTCTAGGAGAGGATCCATCTCCTTGTCTCTTCCAGCTTCTAGATGCTACCCATATTCCTTGACTTGTGGTCCCTTCCACCATCTTCAGAACCAGCAAGTCCTTCTCAGACTCCATGTCTCTGGTTCTTCCTTTGTGACCTCCTTCTACCTTTAAGGATGCTTTTGATTAAACTGAGCCTGAGTAGATTATCCAGGATAATCTCCCTGTTTTAAAATCAGCTGATTAGCAATTTAAATTCCATCTGCCACCTTAATTCTCTTTTGCTGTGTAAAATAACATGCTTACAATTTCCAGGGACTAGGACTTGTTTGTATTTGCATATGCATACCAACACAAATTTAGTGTCCACAGGCCAGTCACATGGGCAATTTGAGCGGCTTTTTAATCTATGAAACTAATAATGATAATAATGCCACCACCCACCTGTGTGATTTGGACACACAGTTGTAGGGGTTTTTGGAGGACTTTAAAGAATAAACAACTTGCAAATGTTGCAAATGTAATTTTTGTTACAATTTGTACTGAGACCAGTATATAATACAAAAAGACCCTTAAAGGCTCATAATCCACTTTACTCTTGTGTTTGTGTGTCCATAAATCAGGCACTTTTAAGGAAATTTGTATCAATTTTAGTGTATTCTGTATAATGTGTATAAGTGAAATATTTAACATATGTATGGTACTTCGCTGGTGGTCCAGTGGCTAAGATCCTGTTCTCCCAATGCAGGGGGCTTGGATTTGATCCCTGGTCAGGGAACTAGGAGATATGCCACAACTGAGAATTTGCATGCCATAACTAAAGATCCTGCATGCTGTGTTCCCATTCTTTTTAGAACCTGCATGCCACAAAGACTGAAGATCCAGTGTACTAAGTGTACTAAAATCTGTTGAAGCCAAATAAATTTTTTTTGATGTTTCTTTTTTTTTTTTAAACTTTATTTTTTAAACTTTTTTNTTAAACTTTTTTTATTTTAACTTTAGTTTACTTTACAATACTGTATTGGTTTTGCCAAACATTGACATATTTTTTTTTAAATATGTGTTACACAGATTTTAATCCCTATTTTCTAAACAGGTCAGGGACAAATAACTTTATGGGCCCAAGACCTCTGGCTCTAAAACTGAAAACTCCTTAAACTTGAAATTATATCAGGTTAAAAAAAAGAAGAAAACTGCCTTCATATAAAATAGCAATAAAGTAGTAAAGGATATGTATGGGTGACTTTTCTCTTAAAAGGCTTATGGATTAGCAGAAGTCATTTAAAGAGTTTACTACTTTCCTGTCCTTTGCCTCCTCCCTCAATCTCTTGCCTTCTTCTTAAGAAGTTTACTAGAAGATGGAGATTAAGAGCCAGAGCAAAATGCTACAGCCAGAGCCATTCGTGTCATACTCATAAATATAGTCTAATCGGTATTACGGAGAAGGCGATGGCACCCCACTCCAGTACTCTTGCCTGGAAAATCCCATGGATGGAGGAGCCTGGTTAGTAAAATTCTAAAATAAACACCAAAAAGGAACTCTTAAACAATCTGAGGCCTTTAACTCAAATACATAACTTTATAAACTTAAATATATATTTTTGATTTCCCTTTCCTTGGAACTAAGTAAAATTTAAGTTAAATTAAGCCTCTAAACATAAACTATTTTATGATTGTAGGGTTAATTCATGGCTCACACAGCTTTGTGTCATTTTTTATCTTTGTAGCATTTTGTTTCATAACGAGGTAGGTTGCAGTGGCTCTCAGGAAGGTTGTGGGAGAGATACTTAGGATTGTTCCTTCTCTCGGCCCCATCACTGAGTAGCGGAGCCATCTGCCATTCACGGGAGCATACATCCAGGGTAGCAATGGGAAATGATGTCTCCTGGAGGCCAATACAGTTCACAGTTGGTTTTCTCTGTCTTGGCCTTGTGGTTTGGGGGGTTTTATGGCTTTTTGAGGTATGTTTGGGAGAGAAGGATCCTCATTCCTTGCCTAACCTATGCAAATAATCTTCAAGGACTTTGATCACTGGGAAGAAAAAAATGAGACTGTCGTCTGTCCTCCAGATGAAAGGCTCATTTTGGCAGGAGTGTTACAGAGATGGGTCACGATTTTTTGGTTGTTTTGATTTTATGCCTCTATAAAGGATCTTTTAAAAAATTCTTATGGTTATTTTGTTTTCTTTTATTCTTCTGGTTTCCCTCCTATTTAGTGATAAAAGCCATGGCCAGCTGTCTGTGTGAGCTCGCTCATACATTCTTCCCAGGGCAGGGGCTCTGAAGTAGACAGATTTAGGTGGAGGTTTGGAGGTCTTTCTTACTTGTCTTTGGGCCAGTCCTGCCTGGCAATTTCTGGTTGAGCTGATCTTTTCTTAAAAGACCTTAAAGAAAAGCCCAACTTCATATTATCCTGGCTTCTACAAAAAAGGCCTGCTATGCCTGAGTGACAGCTTCTTCAGCAAGGTGGGAGGGTAGAATTGGGGGAAGTTGGTTCAACAGCCAGGATTTGTAGCATTCCCGTTCATTTAGTTCACATTATTTTTCTGAATGCCTGTTCTGGGTGTTCTGACTGACTTTTTCACACTACCTAATATTCCTTGAAAAGTATGTCTTTAAAGCCACATTACCCTTGGGGGAAAAATTAGAATGGAAAGCACATATTTTATAGACAACAATTTTAGGGGTAAATAGACTTGCAGAATTTTACAGCTGTTGTATTCCTTGGTATTCTCTGATGTGTATAATCACTGGAGAGATGTGAGGGTGAATTGTTCCTTGGTATATGTTTAACCTACATTTTAGCTACTTATTAAGGGGTTTAACTTGGGCTATATATCTTCTTTAAGAGGATTGAAGGGAATTTGGAGTGGCATATCTGTTTTCATTGTAACTTTAGATGTATGGTAAGTTAAACCATTTTTGTGAAAGTTGAAAGTGTAATATTAAAAGTATCCAGTTTTCTAGCCATTTGTGCACATTAAAAATAACTTGCTATTCATGTTCAGTGGTTTTCCTATTAGACAGTGTAGGGGACTTGCCACAACACATGCAACGGATTATAAAAAGACTGCAAATTTAATAATTACAACATGGCACAAACCATGCTGGCAGATACTGGAGTACAGCACTCTCTTTAATCACGGTGCTTCCCATAGTGTGGGTGGTCATGGTCCACAGACATTTCAGACCGGCTAGACTCCTTACGAGAGGATTGTGAAGCAGAGCACAAGTAAACAGTGTTTCACAGGCTTTTCAGGATTTTCTTTTCTTTTAGGTTGCTTTTCCACTTTTTCTCCTCAAATCTGCTCCTTTAAAATTTTTGTTGCTTAGATTGTTCACTTTTCTCAGATGAAACCTTATTGCATATGCTTTTGCTTTCTTTGTTCAGTTCTTTTTTGGCAACATAATAAAGTATAGTTTTAACACTTTAGAGTTCTATGTCAGTCCAAAAGCTGAAAATGACTAGTAGGATGTTGTGATCACCACAAGTTAGCAGTTTCTCACAGTAAGCCCTGTAAAGTTGCATGTAATCAGTTTACTTTCTAATTTCATTTTTTAAAACATCTAACCTTTGTCCCTTTTTTCCTTTGATGTTTGTTTGACTGAAAGGAAATTTGAATCATTTGCAAAGATTTTCTTCCTCATTCAGAAACATTGTGCTTGCTACCCTATTTTGTTCTTTAGTAATTTATTTTTCCTTTTTATAAGCTTTTATTGTCCTGGTCCTTAATGTTTATGAATATCGATGAAAGAAGCAAGTGATGGAAATGCAAAGTTGCTAGTTTTTGTCCATTCATGAGAATTAATGGAATTTAGTGAAACTCTTAGTTTCTCTAGGGAGGAGCAAAGTAATAAATGTGTACAAATGGTTATTTATTATCTTGAAGCTTTAACATTTACTCTCTGAGAGGGTGATTTTTAAAAGAAAGACTTGGAAAAATATAAATATAGATCTGTTAGTAAAAGAGAAGTTAATGTTACAAATGTGTACCTTTACATCCTCTCACCTCTCTTGTCTTAAAATTATGGACAGTCTGTTCCTAGTCTTCATATATAAAATTATAGACAGGCTGTTTCTAGTTGTTAATGTTTTAAATAAAACATACCATTTTATTTGATATATTAGCATACATGATCAAGTAATATAAAGAACATATGTAAAAGGTGAAAATAATTTTCAGTCATATTTCATAAGATATAGTCCCTAATAAAGTCATGTTATATTGTATTTCTTTTCCATAAACTGATTATAAATAAGTTGCCTGTGATTATAATTTATAATGACATTGTCAAAACCAGCTTAAAGAGAAAATAGAGTGATTATATGTTTTGAAAGAAATGAGTTTCTTTTAAATCATACCTGTAAAAAAAAAAAAAAACCCAATACTCTACATAGATCTTTGGAGAATTTTATTGCTGTTCATTGTTCGTGAAAGCATTTAAAAAATACTTTAGTCATTTTCATTTATGATAAAGCAAATCTAATTCTCTGTTCTAATGCTACTTGCCAAGCTTTAGATCACAACGGCTTAATTTAAGAAAAAAAAATTGCTGGCTAATCCCCTTTGGTATTTTGAAGCTATTTTGGGCACCCTTTGTTCTATGGTACATTACAGTCTGTTTATGGGGAGCCATCGGGTGTTTGATGTGGGACCCTCTGGCAGAGAGGATTGGAACTTGAGAGTCTGGGTGCAACTGGGATAAGTTAAGGATGCTGAATTTAACTTTCTTTTGGATTTGTCTTTCATCTATAAATTGAAGGATTACTTTAATTTTAAATAGAGTAGGGGTAAGGCAGGTTGGTTTTGGTTTTAGAAATTACCATTTAGCGTTTAGTAACAATATCAAAAGCAGGGATGTTGACATTTTTTCAGTTTAATAGTACTGGTTAAGATACATTTATGACTGAGTGTTCCATCTTCCTTTTCCTGAGCTTCCTGATGGTTCCCAGAATTTGCCTTAAAACACCAGGGTAAACCCTTCTTCAGAGAACATGTGCCATAGAGTCATAAATGTCTCTTTTCAGGCTCTCGTGTGGTTCCTCACTGCCTGAATCCAGAAGAGGTTCAGCAGACCTGTTTTCAGAGCATTGCCCCAGTTACAATTATGCTAATGTCCTAATGACAGAGATTCATGGGTTTATATAGATATAGCCCCTTGAATTTCTAGCAATACAAGAGAGAAAAGTCATAAGAAGACTGAAAGACTGAAATTGTTCTGTATGGTTATTTATTTATTTATTTTTTTGGTTTCTTGAGTGAAATTAAGGCATAACTACATTAGAAAGAAAGAAAGAAAGTGAAGTCATTCAGTCGTGTCCAACTCTTTGGGATCCCATGGACTGTAGTCTACCAGGCTTCTCTGTCCATGGGATTTTCTAGGCAAGAGTACTGGAGTGGGGTGCCATTTCCTTCTCCAGGGGATCTTCCTGACCCAGGGATCGAACCCAGGTCTCCTGCATTGCAGGCAAATGCTTTACCCTCTGAGCCACCAGGGAAGCCCACATTACATGAATTTAAATTACTTTTCTTAAAACTCATTTCCTTTCCTGGCCTATAGAGAGCACATTAGAATATACCTATGTGGTATTTATATGCTCCTGGTGGTAGTTAAGTCCTGTATCCCCCTCACCTCACCCAAAGTGTAAATATTCACCATTGTGTTTTGTGTCATTGATTAGCAGCTCTCATTAGCAGTATGGTTCAAGGAAAGTGGGATCTCTAAGATCCTTCCAGGAAGCCTGCCATATCCTTCCTTTTCCAATTATGTATCTTTGTGATGCTGGATTTCCTTTATAAATAGAACCAAAACACCATGTCACAATAGACTGAATGCAGCAACAGACATGAGAACACAGTTGTCTTCTATTGTCAGACATTAAAGAAATTTGCCCCCAGAATGTAAAACCATGCACTCTAACTCAAAATTTTTTTATTTTGAGAAGTACAGTTTTTTCATAAATAATATTAATGTGTAAATGGTTTATTATTATCTCTAGTGAATTAATATTGTAAATTTTTCTGAGATTCAATTACTAACATAGTAAATAGTGTCTATAAAATCTATATAAACAAAATTTCTTTGAGGTCCTAACATGAGAAAATTTAATAATTGTTATTATAGATATTGAAACTGTTTCATTGGTTCTCAAATCAATCTTCCATTGGCTTCTCTGAGAATCTGATCCAAGTGAGCCTATAAAATATATAAAATTAGCCCACAGGTGTGAGGTTTTAATGAAATGTCTCCTTTACATTTTCCGGATGTTTTCATAATTTGTCTTTTTATAAATGAAGTAGCTATCAAGCAAACTGCCAATGCCCTCTTGTAAATTTAAGGAACGTGTAGAGTTATGATCACTTTTACTTATTTAATTGATGTGCTTTGACCTAACCTCCCATCTGTATCTTAATACATGACTTTTAACAAACATTGTAGATTGCCATCGTTCGTATGTGACTCTTATGGTAATCATAGCATCCATAACAATTTTAAGAAGCATAGAATGCCTTGATGTTATGTGTACTTAGGATGTTTCTAACCACATTTGTATCAGTTACCTAACTTTTTTTATTTTTCAATTGATTTCTAGGTTGGGAATGAAGAAGAAAAAGAAAGTAATTGGCAAAATAACCATTCCTTTGCCTTTATTCTTATCTTAAATCTTTCTTTGAATTGAAGTATAGTAGCTGTACAATATTATATAAGTTACAGGCTTACAATATAGTGATTCACAACTTTTAAAGGTTACACTCCTTTTATAGGTATTATAAAATATTGGGTATATTCCCCATCTTATTGGGCTTTTGTGGTGGCTCAGACAGTAAAGAATCTACCTGCATTGCAGGAGACAGGTTTGATCCCTGGGTTGGGAAGATTCCCTGGAGGAGGGCATGGCAACCCACTCCAATATAAGTTTAAAGGTTATACTCCATTTATGGTTATTATAAATTATTGGCTATATTCCCCATCTTACACTATACAGTATACCACTGTAGCTTATTTTATACCTAATAGTTTTTGCCTCTTACTCCCCTATCCCTATGTTCCTTCTCCCCCTTTCCTTCTCCCCTCTGGTAATCACTAATTGGTTCTCTATATCTGTTGAGTCTGCTTCTTTTTTGTTACATTCATGAATTTGTATTATTTTTTAGATTCCATGTATAAATGATACCATACAATATTTATCTTTCTCTCTCTGACTTATTTCACAGCATAATGCCCTCCAAATTCATCCATGTTGCTACAAATTGCAAAATTTTGTTCTTTTGTTGGCTGAGTAGTATTCCATCGCACACCCCATCTTCTTTATCCATTTCTCTGTTGATTGACACTGGGGTTGCTTCCATGTCTTTGCAGTTTCAAACAGTGCTGCTTGTAAACATTGGGGTGCATGCAACTTTTTGAATTAGTGGTTTGTGTTTTTTTTCCAGTATATACTCAGAAATGGAATTGCTGGGTCATATGGTAGTTCTGAGATTTTCTGAGACACCTCCATACTTTCTCCACAGTGGCCACAACAATTTACATTCCTGCCAACATTGTATGAGGGTTCCCTTTCTTCCATATCCTTGCCAACATTTGTTATTTGTGTTCTTTGTGATGATAACTATTCTGACAGGTGTGAGGTGATATTTCATTATGGTTTTGATTTGCATTTCCCTGATGACTAGTGATATTGAGCATTTTTTTCATGTGCCTATTGGCCATCTGTTCATTTCCTCTTTGGAAAAATGTGTATTCAACTTTTTTGCCCATTTTTTAATCAGCTTGTTTCTTTGTTTAATGTTGAATTTACAAGCTATTTATATATGTTGAATGGTAATCTCTTATTGATCATTTACAAATTTTTCTCACATTCAGTAAATTGNTTTTCTCCCATTCAGTAAATTGTCTTTTCATTTTGTCAGTGGTTTCTTTTGCTTTACAAATGCTTTTAAGTTTAATTAGGTCCCATTTGTTTATTTTTGCTTTTATTTCCTTTAAGAGATGGATCCAAAGAAATATTGCTACAATTTATGTTAAAGAGTGTTCTGCCTATGTTTTCACCTAAGAATTATATAGTATTTTGTCTTACATTTACGTCTTTAATCCATTTTGAGTTTATTTTCATATATGGTATTAATGAAGTGAAAGTCACTCAGTTGTGTCTGACTCTGCGACCCCAAGGACTACACAGTCCATGGAATTCTCTAGGGCAGAATACTGGAGTGGGTAGCCTTTCCCTTCTCCAGGGGATCTTCCCAACCCAAGGGTCAAACCCAGGTCTCCTGCACTGCAGACAGATTCTTTACCAGCTAAGTCACCAGGGAAGCCCATGCTGTAGTAAAGAATGCTCTAATTTCATTATTTTACATGTAGCTATGCAGTTTTCAAAGCACCACTTTTTACGTAGGCTGTCTTTTCTCCTTTGTGTTTTCTTGCCTCCTTTGTTGTAGATTAAATGACCATAAGTGTGTGGGCTCTCTGTCCTGTTCTGTTGATCTGTGTGTGAGTTTTTGTGCTAGTACCATTATGTTTTGATTACTGTAGTTTTTAAGTATAGTCTGAAGTCGGGAAGCTTGATTCCTCTACCTTTGTTTTTCTTTCTCAAGACTATTTTGGTTATTCAGAGTCTTCTGTGTTTCCATACAAATTTTAAAATTATTTGTTCTAATTCTGTGAAAAACGTCTTTGGTATTTTGTTAGAAATTGCAGTGACTCTGTAGATTGCCTTGGGTAGTACAGTCATTTTAATGACACTGATTCTTCCAACTGAAGAGCATGGTATATTTTTCCATCTATTTTTGTTGCCTTTAATTTCTTTCATCAGTTTCTTATGGTTTTCTGAGTGGGTCTTTTGTCTTCTTAGATAGGTTTATTTCTGGTATTTTATTTTTGATGCAGTGGTAAATAGGATTGTTTCCTCAGTTTCTCTGATAGTTCATTGTTTGTGTATGGAGACGCAACAGATTTCTGTTTATTAATTTTGTATCCTACAATTTACAGATTTGATTGATGAGATCTAATAGTTTTCTGGTAGCGTCTTTAGGATTTTCTGCTATAATATCATGTTATCTGAAAATTGCCAGTTTTACTTCTTCCTTTCCAATTTGGAACTCTTTCATTTCTTCTTAAGGCTAGGACTTCCAAAACTATGTTGAATAAAAGTGGCAAGAATGAGAATCTTTGTTTTGTTCCTGATCTCAGAGGACATAATTTCAGCTTTTCACCATTGAGTATAATGTTAGCTGTGGGCTTGTCACATGTGGCCTTTAATATGTTGAGGTATGTTCCTTCTATGCCCACTGTGTGGAGAATTTTTATCATAAATGGATGCTGAATTTTATAAAAAGCTTTTTCTGTGTCTATTGAGATAATCATATGTGTTTTATTCTTCAATTTGTTTAATATAGTGTATCACATTGATTGTTTTGTGATACTGAAAAATCCTTGAATCCTTGGGATAAATCCCACTTGATCATGGTATGTGGTCCTTTTAATGTATTATTGGATTCAGTTTGCTAATATTTTGTTGAGCATTTTTGCGTCTGTGTTCATCAATGATATTGGTCTATAATTTTCTTTTTTAAAATTTTTTGGAATTTCTTTACTTTTACTTGGAGGATAATTGCTTTATAATATTGTGTTGGTTTTTGCCATATATCAACATGAATTAGCTACAGATATAATTTTCTGTTTTTGTCATATCTTTGTTTGGTTTGGTATCAGAGTGATGCAGGTCTTAATTGAGTTTGGAAGAGTTACTTTCTCTGAAATTATTTGGAAATAGTTTAAGAAGGATAGATGTTAGCTCTTTTCTAAATGTATGGTAGAATTCACCTGTGAAGCCATCTGGTGCTGGACTTCTGTTTGTTAGAAATTTTTAATTACTGATTCGATTTCATGACTAGTAATTGCTCTGTTCATATTTTCTATTTCTTCCTGGTTCAGTCTTGGGAGATTGTGCCTTTTTAAGAATTTGTCCTTTTCTTTTGGTTGTCCTTTTTATTGCCATATAGTTGCACATAGTCATCTCTTATGATTCTTTGTATTTCTGTGGTGTTGGTTTTAAGTTCTTTTTCATTTCTGATTTTATTGGTTTGGGCCCCTACCCTCTTTTTCTTGATGAGTCTGGCAATTGATTTTGTTTATCTTTTCAGTGAACCAGCTTTTAGTTTCCCCAATCTTTTCTATTGTTTTCCTAGTCTCTATTTTATTTGTTTCTTCTCTGATCTGTATCATTTCTTTCCTTCTACCAACTTTGGGTTCTCTATGTTCTTCTTTCTCTAGTTCCTCTATTTTTTTATGTTTTAAAAAAATTTTATTGGAGTCTGATTTATTTACAATGCTGCATTTGATTCAGGTGTACAACATGGTGAATCAGTTAACACACATACATATATCTAGTCTTTAGATTCTTTTTTCATATAGGCCATTACAGTGTATTGAGTAAAATTCCCTATGCCATATAGTAGGTCCTTATTAGCTATCTATTTTATATGTATGTATATGTGTATATGTCAATCCCACTCTCCCAATTGATCCCTCTCCCTCTTACCTCCTAGTAACCATACGTTTGACTCTACTTCTGTTTTGTAAGTAAGTTCATTAAGATTCCACACAAAAGTAATATCATATATTTACTCTCTAGAAAGTAGACATAAAATGAACCTACCTGAACATAATAAGGGCCATATACAACAAACCCACAGCAAACATCATTCTTCATGATAAAAAACTGAAAACTTATATTTGTGTTACTCTGTTTGACTTACTTCACTCAGTATGATAATCTCTCATTCCTTTAGATAGAGGGTTAAGTTGTTTGAGATTTTTCTTGTTTCCTGAGATGAACTTGTATAACTATAAATTTCCCTCTTGTAACCACTTTTGCTGCATCCCATTGGTTTTGGATTGTCACATTTTCATTTTCATTTGTCTCTGTCTTACTTTAAATCTTCTATTTTTAGTTTATCTTGCTTTGTAACTAATCTCTTAGAATGTGATACTTCTGAATCAGAAGGGGCTAGTTGCCCTATGGAGTAAACTCCTGTATTGAAAATGGATTCATATAAGATCTGATCCAGTTCCTTTTTCTCTACTTAGAATTATCTTAAATCTTTGGAACAAGTTTATTGCTTATCTTCTAAGTATCTCCAGAAACATGGAGTATTCCTTGGCAATTTATGGCTGAGTTGATTCACAGATCAATATAGGAGGTTGTCTAACTTCTGACCTCTGCTGGGAGAGCTGGCTTTTTCTTAAAACTGTACTCTCTCCCATTACACCTTGTCCTCTCTACTTCTGCTGGGGGAGTTTCCTTAGCCCTCCACACAGCCAGCAACACCTCTGAAGTCTTCCATTTAGTCTCTAGTCACATGGATTAGGGAGGAAGTTTTCATTTTCTGAGGTTAATGCAGCAATTTTATATATTTGGCATTGCAGGTGATTTGCATGATAATGCAAATCTTATTATATCTTGAGTTCTGCCAAATACGTATCTAATTGATTTTTTCAATTTTCTTCTGAGATTATAGTGCTAAAGAAGCGTCTCTCTTCTGTATTACATGGGTAAGCTGTAAATCCTTTAAATAAGCAAAATGTGTGTATCTTATTATAGAAAAGGTGTTTATTATAGAAAAGCAAAAGGTGTGTATATTATTATAGAAAGTAATGCAGTATCATAATCTGAGGTTTGGAGTATTTAAAGGACTTCAGACTTTGGTTCTGGAAATATTTTTAAATTTAGAAACCTTTTAAACCTGCTATTACCTATCACAGATCACAGATCTACCAATCAGCAGATTAAAAGTATATCTGCTGCTAAGTAGGTGGCCTTCTGTGTCTTGGCTAGGATGGCAGTGTGGTGTTTCTTATGCATAAAGAAAGAAATTTAAATCACTAGGTGCTAAACCAACAGATTTCATTGTGGATTATTTAAAAAACTATGGTAGTTTTTGTTACATAGTGGCATAAATGGGTTTTTTCCAGAATTTCATTTACGTAGAATCTGTCTGCATTCCTTAAATTTTTCTTTTTTTTCCTGAAAAAAGAAATAGCAATTTTATTAGTGGGTTGCTTTGAAGAAAATGCAGAGAGGAGGGAACTGGACTGGACCTGTGATTACTTTTCATGAGTGTGGATAAGCATAGACTTCAGGGCTCACCAGGACTTTAGTCTTTGGCTTTTTTTTTTTTTCCTTAACATTTCCAAGGGTTTTGTTAGTGACTTTCAAATGGAACTTCACATCTTGGATCAGTTCCACGAAAAGTTGTGTGGTCTTACCCACAGTAGCAGCATAGTTTATTTTTCCTGTACTAGTTTCACAGAGGTTAACTGAGCTGGAATTGATGAGAGACTAGCAGTGCAAGGGGTATGTGTTTGTGTGTGTGTGTGTGTGTGTTATATGTAATAAAAAATGCTTTAGCTGAATTAACATTTGCCTGTTGCTTAAAAAGGAAGCAAATAAAGTGATTCTAAAATGGTTAATGTTACATTATTTAAAGCTTTTAAAATGATCTTTTATTAATTGTATTTTTATATTGCTTAATACCAGATTGCATTGTGTGGACTTGCTTTCTTGTTAGGAGATTTACTTCAATTTCCAGCAAAGTATAATTTTAATCGACTTGTTCTAGAGAATATATTTTGATTGTTAAAATCTAAAAGAACATTTGTCTGTGTTAATGATTAAGAAAGGCTTATTCTTAGTTCAAATAAATATCATGAAATTAAAATAGGTGCTTTTTATTCCTTATGTTTTTAAGAAAAAAAATGATCTACCATTTATATGTGATCTGCTTTTTATGCATATAAGTTATTTGAGGAATAGTGAATTTCGAAGGAAAATAAAACCATATTAATACTTTGGATTTGATTCTGTTTAGTAGATTTCAAGCCAAATCCATATGTAGCTCGCTTAATTCTCACAACAACCTTGTGATATTGCAGGGCAGATACAGTTATCTCTGTGTCATAGATGAGATGAGACCCATAAAACATTTGCCTGAAACTTCCCATTTGGCAGGTAAACTACTTCAGTGAACATCTTGCTGATCTTCTGTGAAAGTGAAACGGCCACACTGGCTTGTGGTTAGACCTCCTTTGTAATTTACATGTGGATGAAAAGCAGTAGCAGTGCTGTTTATAATGCACACCTCCTGACCACATGCAAAATGCCACCTACTTTGAAATAATGTCTTATCTCATTTAATCCTTCAACAACCTCCCTATTTTGTATTTGAGAAAACTAAGGTAAAGGGAGATTAAGTATCTTTCCTAAGGCTGTAAAGCCATTAAGTGGTGGGCGCCAATTTGAACCCCAGAAGTTTCAGGATTCCTAAGTGCTATCCTACATTAGCTTGCAATAGTGGTTCATCTGTACCAGTTTTCAAACTCCAAGTCTTCACTAGTTGTTCTAGTAGCATCTTTTTGCATTTGCCTGTAATCTTAGAGATTTGACAATGAAAATTTAGAAATGAGAGGTTTTATTCTTTAGATTTACACCAAAAGACAGAGAAAACATTTGTAAATGTTAAATATCTGTTACTCTCAATAGATATGCTAACTAGTATAAGAGCAAGAGCAGTGTTTGCTGAAAAAGAAGACTCATAGGAGCTGTGAAAAATTTTACCCGATATGTGTCCTTTCTCTTATATAGAAGGTTCTTAATAATATAAGACTCTGAGGGGGAAGTAAAGTATGGAAGAGTCTCTTCCAAGCAAGAGAGATTGTTCCAAGGTGACTATGCACCTTTCAAAACCCTGGAAGGGTTCACAGCTGTAAACACTCATTCTTGACATGGAAACCAGGGGCCTCTAATGGTGTTTTTCTCTCTGTTCTTCCACTCAGGCATTTACCAGATGGAATGCCTGTGTGTACCAGCCCCTACCTATTCTGTGCTCAGTCATTTGCCAGATGGAATGCCTGTGTGTACCAGGCCCTACCTATTCTATGCTGAACATACAGTGGTACTCAAACTGACCCAGGTCCTGCCCGGTGGAGCACATTTCCAGGGTGCAGACTGCCATCAGTCATTGCTCACTTAGACCAAGGGACCATGCTTGTGAAAAGGGGTGGGCCAGTAACATCATGGCAAAGGACATGAAGTGCTGTTGGCTGGAGCTGACACCTAAAGAGGGATTAGCAGTTTAGTAGGTTAAGAGCAGAAGGAAGGGGATACAGGAAACAGGCAACATGTAATGAGAGGGAGCGTGATGAATATAAAGGGCTGAAGGAAGCAGTGAAAGCTGCGGGGTACAAGGTAGGGCTGCAGGGGTCGACCCTGGGAAGGCTTGTTTATATCTGAGCAACAATAAGAGGGCATGGATGGGATTTTAAGGGGTGTGGGAACTTTGAAAGTGTGACCTGAGTGCAGATTGTTTTAAGGAGATGGTAAATAGGATGATATTTTTGGGATACCAGTTTCTTAGAAAAGATATTTTATAATGCCACCGTGGCTGTCCTGAAGTGAAATTCATAAATACTTTCTCTATTTAAAGTCTATTTTCTTTGATATAAACATTGCTACTCCAGCTTTCTTTTGAATTCCATTTCCATGAATATCTTTTTTTATCCCTTCACTTTCACTCTGTGTCTGTAGATCTGAAATGGATCTCTTGTAGAAAGCATAAATGTGGGTTTTGTTTTTGTATACATTTAACCATTCTGTGTCTTTTGGTTGGGGCACTTAATCTGTTTACACTTAACATAATTATTGATATGTATTTTCTTTTTGGGCTTTCTAAGTGGCTCTGTGGTAAGGAATCTGCCTGCCAACACAGGAGATGAAGGTTTGATCCTTGGATTGCGAAGATACCCTGGAGGAGGAAATGGAAACCCCCTTCAGTATTTCTTGCCTGGAGAATCCCATAGTCAGAGGAGTCTAGTGGGCCACAGTCCATAGGGTGCTAAAGAGTCAGACACGACTGAGCAGGCAGGCATGCATATGTTCTTTCTGCCATTTTGTTAATTGTTTTATACATCTTTTTATTTCCCCTTTCCTCTTTTGTTCTCTTGTGATTTGATTACTACCTTTAGAGTTGTGTTTGTATTCCTTTTTCTTTTCCTTTGTTGCATCTATATAGATTTTTGTTTTGCAGTTATGAGGTATTGGTATAGCAGTCTGTATATACATGATTGTTTTAGGTTGCTGGTATCTTAATTTCAAATACATTTTAAACATTCTGCGTCTGTACTCTCCTCCTCTCAAAATTAACTGGTTTTGATATCATATTAGTGTGTAGATGATCTCCTTCCTTTACTACATGTTTGCCTTTACTGATGAGCTTTCCCATTTTGTAGTTGTCTTGTTTCTAATTGTGACCGTTTCTGCTTAGAGAAATTTCTTTTGCATTTATTGCAAAGCTTATCTGATGGTGCCAAATTCTCTTAGCTTTTGCTTATCTGTGAATTTTTTGATTTTTTTCATCAAATCTGAATGAAAGCCTTGCGGAGTAGAGTATTCCTGATAGGTTTTTCCCTTTCACACTTCAAATATATCTTGCCACTCTCTCTGGCCTGCAGAGTTTCTGCTAAAAAGTCAGCTATAATCTTATGGGGATTTCCTTGTATGCTATTTGTTGATTTTTCCCATGTTGCTTTTAATATTTTCTCTTTCTCTTTAATTTTTAATCATTATAATTATTATGTGTCTCAATGTTTTCCTTCTTAGGTTTATCCTGTATGTGGCTCTCTGTGCTTCCTGGGCGTGGGTGACTTTCTTTCTCATGTTAGGAAAGTTTTCAGCTATTACCCCCTCCAAGTATTTTCTCAGGTCCTCTCTCTCCCTCTTTTCCTTCTGGAACCCTTATAATATGAATATTCCTGTGTTTGACACTGTCCCAAAGGTCTCTTAAACTGTCCTTATTTCTTTTCATTCTTTCTTCTGTTCTGTGTCAGTGATTTCCACCACTCTGTCTTCCAGCTCACTGATCCATTCTTCTGTCTCATTTGTTCTGCTGTTGATTCCTTCTAGTGTATTTTTCATTTTAGTCATTGAATCCTTCAGCTGTTTGTTTGTTCTCTATATTTTCTATTTGTTAAAAACTTCTTGCTCTGTGCATCCATTCTTTTTTCGAGTTCATATATCATCTTTCACTTGTTCCTCTGAACTCTTTCTCAGAGAGACTGTTTCCACTTCACTTAGTTGTTGTTCTGGGGTTCATTCATCTGGAACATATTCCTTTGCAATCTCATTTTGTTTAAATTTCTATTTGTATTTTTATGTATGCGTTAGGTTAGTTGTGTTTCTTGACCTTGGAGATAGCCCTCTATAGGGGATGTTCTCTGTGTCCCAGCAATACACTCTCCTCTTATCACCCAAGAGCCAGGGATCAGCTGGTCCCAGAATAGTTTCTGATCTCTGTTTGCAGACTTAATTCTACAGGCTGTGGGATGGTAGTTTCCTTGCTTCTGGTAGCTGCCTCCTGATGAGTGAATTTTGTCTAGAGGCTTGTGTAGGCTTCCTGGTGGGAACAGCCGGGGCTTGCCCCCTGGTGGGTGGAGCTGGTGGGCAGGGCTGTGTTAAGGGGCTTGTCTGGAGGTGACTATGTGCTCAGGAAGTCTTTAGGCAGCCTGTCTGCTGATGAGTGGTGCTGTGTTACTGCCATATTCATGGTTTGGCCTGAGGCATCATAGCACTGGAGCCTATCGGCTATTGGGTGAGGCCAGGTTTTGGCACTAATGATCTAAGCAAGGGTCTTGGTGTGTACCTCCAGTAAGAGTTCCCATAGATGAATAGTCCCTAGTATGTTCGCCACCAGTTTTTATAACCCCAGAAGGAGCCAATGCTACCCTCTCCCCACCTCCCCAAGAAACCCTTCAGGACCAGTAGGTTGGTCAACCCCAGGTTCCTGTAAAGTCACTGCTTTTTCCCTGAATCCTGGTACACTAGGGAACCTGAAAGTGCCCTCCTAGAGTGGAGTTTCTCTTCCCCCCAGTCCTGTGGAGCTCCTGCAGGCAAACCCTACTGGCCTTCAAAGCCAAATGCTTTGGGGGCTCATCTTCCCAGTGCCAGGACCCTAGGATGGGGAGCCTGACATGGGGCTCAGAGCTTTCACTCCTGTACGGGAGCTTCTGCAATATAATTGTTCTTCAGTTTCTGGGTCCCCTACTTGAGGGGTATGGGATTTGATTATATCACAAGTACGCCCCTCCTAGCACCTTGCTGTGGGTTTTTTTTTCCTTGTATGTCTTTGGATGTAGAATATCCTTTTTGGTAGGTTCCAGTTGTCCTTTTGATAAGGACTGGAAAGCAAAAGTAGGAGGTCAAAAGGTGCCGGGAGAAATAAGCAAGTTTGGCCTTGGAGTACAAAATGAAGCAGGGCAAAGGCTAACAGACTTTTGCTGGGAGAACACACTGGTCACAGCAACACCCTCTTCCAACAACACAAGAGATGACTCTACACATGGACATCACCAAATGGTCAGTACTGAAATCAGATTGATTATATTCTTTGTAGCCTAAGATGGAGAAGCTCTATCAGTCAGCAAAAACAAGACCAGGAGATGACTGTGGCTCAGATCGTGAACTCCTTATTGCAAAATGCAGACTTAGATTAAAGAAAGTAGGGAAAACCATTAGACCATTCAGGTATGACCTAAATCAAATCCCTTACGATTGTATAGTGGAAGTGACAAATAGATTCAAGGGATTAGATCTGATAGACAGAGTGCCTGAAGGATATGGACAGAGGTTTGTGACATTATACAGGAGGTGATGACTTAAACCATCACCATGAGAAAGAAATGCAAAAAGGCAAAATGGTTGACTGAGGAGGCCTTACAAATAGCTGAGAAAAGAAGAGAAGCTAAAGGCGAAGGAGAAAAGGAAAAATATATCCATCTAAATGCAGAGTTCCAGAGAATAGCAAGGAGAGATAAGAAAGCCTTCCTCAGTGATCAGTGTGAAGAAATAGAGGAAAACAATAGGATGGGAAAGACTAGATATCTCTTCAAGAAAATTAGAGATAAAAAGGGAACATTTCATGCAAAGTTGGGCACAATAAAGCATGGAAACGGTATGGACCTAACAGAAGCAGAAGATAATAAGAAGAGGTGGCAAGAATACACAAAAGAACTATACAAAAAAGATCTTCATGACCCAGATAATCACCATGGTATGATCTCTCACCTATTCAGACATCCTATAATGTGAAGTCAAGTGGGCCTTAGAAAGCATCACTACAAACAAAGCTAGTGGAGGTGATGGAATTCCAGTTGAGCTCTTTCAAATCCTGAAAGATGATGCTGTGAAAGTGCTGCACTCAATATGCCAGCAAATTTGGAAAACTCAGCAGTGGCCACAGGACTGGAAAAGGTCAGTTTTCATTCTAATCCCAAAGAAAGGAAATGCAAAAGAATGCTCAAACTACCGCACAATTGCAGTCATCTCACACAGTAGCAAAGTAACGCTCAAAATTCTCCAAGCCAGGCTTCAACAGTTTGTGAACCGAGAACTTCCAGATCTTCAAACTGGATTTAGAAAGGGCAGAGGAACCAGAGATCAAATTGCCAACATCTGCTGGATCACTGAAAAAGCAAGAAAGTTCCAGAAAAACATCTACTTCTGCTTTATTGACTATTTATTCTGTTCATCTTTATTGACTTCTCCAAATGGTGAGTGCATCCATAAAGTTAAAGGACACTTGCTCCTTGGAAGGAAAGCTGTGACAAACCTAGAAAGCGTATTAAAAAGCAGAGGCATCACGTTGCTGACAGATGTCCATATAGTCAAAGCTATGGTTTTTGCAGTGATGATGTGTGAATGTGAGAGTTGGGCCATAAAGAAGGCCAAGTGTCCAAGAATTGATGCCTTCGAACTGTGGTGTTGGAGATGACTCTTGAGGGTCCCTTGGACAGCAAGCAGATCAGACCAGTCATTCCTAAAGGAAATCAACTCTAAAGGAAATTACCTGCTATAGTAAGTATATTTAGTGAAGTATACACTTCCAGGTCTATCTACTTAGAGTCTTTCTACATTACACGATTATTGATATGTTTTAATGCCATTGTTTGAATCATTCATTGGAAGGAGGGATGCTAAAACTGAAGTTCTAATACTTTTGCCACCTAATGTTAAGAGCTGACTCATTGGAAAAATCCCTGATGCTAGGAAAGATTCAGGGCAGGAGAAGAAGCAGGCGACAGAGGATGAGATGGTTGGATGGCATCACCAATTCAATGGATATGACTTTGAGCAAACTCCAGGGGATGGTGAAGGACCAGGAAGCCTGGCATGCTGCAGTCCATAGAGCTGCAGAATCGGACATGACTGAACAACTGAACAGTAACAACAGAACACCCTTTAGTGTTATTCTGATGGACTGGAAATAACATCCATAGTCCCTATTACCACAACCTGTAAAACGCTACATGTTTGGAATCCTGTTTCATCTCCATTCTCATTTCATACCATTCTGCCCTCTGCTCACCACGGCCCAGGCCTTCTTGGTTTTTTTTCTGTAACACTTTCTTTCTTGCATTTGTCGTAAGTTTGCTGATTGCTTGACCGGGAATGCTCTTCCTTCTACAAGGTCAGTCTTCAGAGTTGCCTTTCCTTACTTATCTGAAGTAAATCCACTCTCCCCCTGCCTCTCCCCCCTACATTTTTTCTAATCACAGCATCCTGATTGCTTCCTCTATAACACCATGTCACTTCATTGTTTATCTCTTTATTTATTCACTTCCTCTTCCCCCTCCCCCTACTAGAGTAAAAACCCCATGAGTGCAGCAAACGGTCTTGTTCACTGCTGTGTCTTTCAAGTAAGGTACAAAATGAGTGCTCAGTAAATGAGTTTGCCCACCACTAGGTGATGAGATGAGAGATTCTTGCTAATTGCAGTTTTTTCTTCAACTGTAGATGAGGAAAGGTCTTCATCAGGGAAGGGGGGCATGGTGTGATGAGAGAAAACATGAAATATTAATAATTGCTCAGGAAGTTGCCAAGCAGACTGACTAGAGAAGCATAAGAGGATTGGAAGGCTGCACCAAGCCAGTCAAGGAATGTGGTAATGAAATCAGAGTCATCGGCTCAGGTGTCTGATGTTCTTAACAGTTCAGCTTTACAGGCAACTGATGAAGAGAAATACAGAATTGAATTCACAAAGGTTTTACAGGGCATGTACCACAATACTGTAGAAAGGGGGAGGGGGCAGGGAGTTGAGGATGTAATTATTTAAGCTTGGCAAAGTATCAAACACATGACCTGCTTATAGTAAGTATATTTAGTAAAGTATACACTTCCAGGTCTGTCTACTTAGAGTCTTTCTACATTACATGATTATTGGTATGTCTTAATGCCATTGTTTGAATCATTCAGATTGTTATGAACTAAAGTTCAGGCTTATTTTATGAAGCCTTTTGATTTTGGTTTTTGGAAAGTCAACTCTATCCTCTCTCCTCTGTCCCCCGGAACTAATGAGTGAGCGTGCAAGAGGTTCTGTAAGCAAAAGTAAAAAGCGTAGACTTTGTTATGATTGGTGCTATGTTTAGATATTCTGTGAATTGTGTCATGTCAGCATCCTGCTCGTGGAGTAGGCTATGTAAACAGTGGGTGTTGGGCGGTTCATTGAATGAGCAGCCTTCCTTCACGCTTTACAAACTTAACCACTGTGATTCTCCAGATTTCTGAGTGTTTATTTCATAGTTAAAACAAAAAAAAAAAAGACTCTAAAAACACCTGACCAGTTAAATTTTTATTGGAGATCACTTCATTTAAACTGCAGTATGCTTTAGTCACTCAGCCATATCCAACTCTTTGCGACCCCATAGACTGTAGCTCACCAGGCTCCTCTGTCTGTGGGGTTTTTCAGGCAAGAATACTCGAGTGGTTTCAATGGACATATAAATTTTAAAATGAAAAAAAGAAAAACATTGAAAACAGAATTTTGAAGGAAAAGCTGCAGAAATCTGTCCGCAGTAATTTGTTTCGGCTGTGGTTGTAGAAGTACAACAGGAATGGGAATAACTTTGTTCTAACTGATGTTCAAAGGATTCAAATAATGGCATAGCTGAATGTACAGTATGCCATTGTGAAAACATTACATATGCCAAGTTTTAGGTTAAAAGAAATTATTTTTGATTTTAAATATCATTATAACTTTGTAACATTATTTTTGAAATTATAGAGGAGTATCATACCACAATTTTGAGTAGCCAGAGTGAAATGAGAAAAAGATTAAGAAAAGAGACAGGGGCCCACAGATTATGCAGGGAAGGATTGTTTTTGGGGAGGTGTGAGGTACGCTTTATACAATTAGAGAACGGAAACTGCAAAAAGTAGAAATTAGTAGGAAATAATTAATCTTTAGAGAAAACAGGCTCAAACAGTTGTTTAAGACCACATGGTAACACTGGTAACAACAGTTTTAGGGATATAAGTGTTACTGATTGTAAAGCCTTAAAAGTGCAGACACAGATAATAAATAAGGGAAAAATAATGTTTTTTGCCTTTCACTGGGCAAGAATTTCCGCCTTCCCAGGAACTCAGGACCTTCTTCATGGGACTGAACAGTAGAGTTCTAGGCCTATGGTTCCTCCTAACTGTGTCTTCTGCCCAAAAGCAAAAATAGCTTGAGAGGGGTTGGGGGTCTGGTAGGAGGCAGGGGCAAGAGCCAAGGTTAGTTTTTTATGGAAAGGACTGCATGAAAAATCCCACCTTTTACGCATTCAGAAGCCATGGCCACAGTGACACATAGCTGCCTTCTTGGGATCCCTGAAAAGTGGACCTTAGGGAGAGAAGGAGGAGCTTGTGTCTCTAATTTAGGGAAATTAAAAATACTTGTTTGTTTTTCTTCTCTTTATCTGAAAATTTGTTATTATTTAACAGTATGCTTTTTGGTTATCTATTTTAAATACAGCAGTGTGTACATGTCAATCCTAAACTCCTCTTCTATCCCTGCCCCCGTTCTTACCCTCTGGCAACCACAAGTTCATTCTCCTCAAGTGATCTTGCCGCACAGGGTAGTCTAAGGCTTGTCTGGACTGCTGTTACAGTAGCTTTTCGTGACAGAGGAAGGGATAGCTGCAGCAGAGGTAGAGAGGTGATAGGGTGACCTGGGCTTCTCTCTGTTCTCTTGATTTTCTCCGCAGTGCATAGGAGACAAGTATACACAGGGTTCAGATACCCAGTGTTTGGGCAGTGGTCAGGTGCTCAGGTCACAGTACAGTGAGACGGGTGGTGGTCCTGATGGAAAAGCAGATCCTAGGGGTCTTCAGCCTGAGGTTTTGATTTGGTGGACTGTCTGCATGGTAGTAAGAAAAAAAGATGATTCAGATCAAGGTATTTCCACATCACACCTGGAGAAACACTGAGGTAGGCAAGCAATTTTCACGTATGGCTCTTCCTGGGCCTCTTCATACATTTCTTATTTGATTGTGGCAAACCTTGAGATGCTACCCTCTCTGTTAGGTAAGTGTATGCAAGAGCAGGCATTTATGGTGAGACAGAGAGCAGGAGGCCAACCTTGACTGTAATAGTGAAGAGAGAGAAGAGTAAATGTACTCAGAACCCAGGAATAGGTTCCGTTTTCACCCAAATGAGACAAAATATAACAGCAGCCATTGATGATGAAGGATCTGCTGTGAGCTGACATATTATGCTAGCTGCTTCCCATGTGTATGTAACAATTTTATAGCAAACCTATAGTGTCAGTTTTATAATCTACATTTTATAGAAGAAGGAACTGAGCAGACCTAAACATGGTTAAATTAAAAAACAAATTACCCCAAGGTCAGGTACCTAGGACTCAAATCAAAGTCCATTTAACTTGAAGTCCCCATGATCTTTTTTCTTTCTTTTTCAATATTTCTTAACTCATACAAAAAAATCATTAATATACTCTAATACAACCTACAGACTGGGAGCAAACATTGTAAATGCTGTGACCGATAAGGGATTAGTCTCCGAAATTTACAGTTAATGACTCTGTTGTACTCTGGCTTCTTCCCTGGTTTGAAATCATGCCTGAACTTTTAGAGATCTGAGAGTGTGGTTTATGAAGGAGGCAAAGTAATCAGTGACTAACAATTGAATTTTGCTTCCCAGCCATGTAATAGAGAAAAGTGTTTCTCAACACATTTTCTTCATGTAGTTAGTTCTTCATGTATGGTTAGTTTTTCTTCAGTAGTAAGTTGTTCACTGAATTAAACTTTGTCCACTTATACTTAAGGAGATATAGACTTTGTAAAATTGGAAGTCATTTAACAGTCATTTAATTAAAATGAAAGTAACTCTTATAATTGCAGATCTATTAGTTTGAACCTGTGATGCTCTAATAAGACTAATAAGCAAGACCATTACCTGTTGGAAACAAGCTGTTACATTCTAGGTTGGAAATTAGACATTGTTTTCTTTGGCATTGTTTAAGTTAATTTATTTGGAGTGCCATCTTGTGTTTGAAGGTAATAATGTGTAAGTCCTAAGCTTAGCCTATTTTAATTCCATAAAAAGTTTGACCATCCATTATTATGCCTTTGCTGAAAGAATACATTATCACAAATATTTGTAATGAAAACAATGAGGGTTTTTTCCTCAAAATAATTTTAAACTAATTTAGTCTGATTTTTAGAAAGAATGCATTCGAAGTAAA
>SJYQ01001276.1:222750-243562 GCA_006410935.1 Redunca redunca
TGAGGACTCATTTCTTCTCCATTTTATTTATAGATAATTCTATTACTAGATGTACCAGTTGCATATTGAACAGTCTTTTAATCTGTAATTTATATTAAAGAAATAATAAATACATGGAAGCTTAAAAATGTTTAACAGAATCCTAAAGAAGTTTCCAAGCAATTTTCATCTTGATTTTTTTTAGTTTTATCATCAGCAATGGATTTGCATTATATCTCATATAATGAAAACAATCTTCCTTATTATTTCAGATATTAAGAAGGATTTCAGATTTTAGAAGAGTTAGAAGTCAAACTACATCATAATAATATTTCCTTCTTGAGAAGTCTCAGAATTATGAGTGCTTCATTCTAACAGGTGCAGAATAACTGTTGTGATAGTGGTGAAATATTTCATTTGATTTATTCCACTTTGTCTCTTCGAACCTGTGTCGGGAAGTACTATGAAGAATATGTAGCTTTGCCGCTTGCCTCTGTACCCCTGATCAACAGATTGCTTAGTGTGTGTGTTTTTAAACTTCATAGAAATGGAATCACGCTATGTGTTTACTTCTGTAATTTTCTTCTTTCTCTTAGTATGTGCTGTGCTTGGCTACTTGCTTTTCTATGTAAATTTTAGAAAAGCTTCTGAAGTTCTACTACAAAAATCATATTTAGAGTTGTTGATGGTACTATATTGAGTCTGCAAGACAGAGAATTGACATCTTTATGACATTGAATTTTTCTTGCTATGACCTGAATATCTCTCCATTTATCCTGGTCTTTAGTACATTTTTTTGTTTGTTTTATAACACTTATCTTTGTTGTTTTGTCGTGCAGTGCTGTGTACAGAACATTTCTTGCCGTTTTAGTACTTTATAGAGGGCAACTTTTTTTTTTAATGAAGTGATATATTTAGTTGATGCTTACATGTTGGTTTAGTTTCTAGAATGTCTTTGTTGGCAGGGAGGAGTGATAATTTAAGATTGTATTATTAAGAAAAGTAGATGATTTTCACTGTGCTATCTAATTTAGAAAAATATAGATCACTTAGCAGTGATTTATTGGGAATTTTAACATCACTTATGCAAACAAACAATTTCAGGATAATAATATAAATGTTTTATTAGATGTTTACATAAAATGTCATGGGAACATAAAAAAGGAAGTGACTAATTCAGTGTTTGGACACAGGTATTTTATATGGTGAAAGGACCTGCCAACTTTGCAGAATGGCCCGTTTCTGCTGGCCAAAGTCAGAATACTATAGATACTTCTGTGAAAACTTGAGAAAAGAGAAGATTAAGGATGTTATCTTGTTCAGTTCAGTCACTCAGTCACATCTGACTCTTTGTGACCCCATGGACTGCAGCACACTAGGCTTCCCTGTCCATCACTAAATCTTGGAGCTTGCTCAAACTCATGTTCTTTGAGATGGTGATACCATCCAACCATCTCATCCTCTGTTGTCCCCTTCTCCTCCTGCCTTCAATCTTACCCAGCATCAGGGTCTTTTCCAGTGAGTCAGTTCTTTCACATCAGGTAGCCAAAGTACTGGAATTTCAGCCTCAGCATCAGTCCCTCCAATGAATATTCAGGACTGATTTCCTTGGATTGACTGGTTTGATCGCCTTGCAGTCCAAGGGACTCTCAAGAGTCTTCTTGTTATCTTGTACCTTGAAGATTAAATTCTGGAGCCAAAAATAATTGAATAAATTGGATTGAACTAACAAAAGCTTTGTTTTCTTATTTGAGTTTGCAGGGGGAAAAGATTTTTTAATGTATAATTTTTATTTAAGTATATTTGAGGCTGTTTTGTAATTTTCTAGTTCTTCTTTCAGAAAAGATGGTCCTTGCTACTCACCGCTTCTCCTGTTCCTTCTGGGTGCTGTTCGTACTTTGGAATTCTTATAGGTTGCCACAGGCTGAGTAGCAACAAAGCAGTGTATTTTTTAAAAGCAGTTGGATATTATGAAAATATTTAAGGTCCCAAATCAGTAGTCTTCTTCTTATTATTATTTTTTGGCCCATGCCATGCAGCGTGCAGGGTCCTGGTTCCCTGACCAGGACTGAACCTGTGCTCCCTGCAGCAGAAGCACAGAGACTTAACCAGTGGACCACCAGGGAAGTTCCAGGGCAGTGCACTATTCAGAGAAATTATATCCACATCAATGTGCCAGATTCCAGTCAGTGTGACCAAATTAAGTAAAATTCTTTGAAGTAACAGTGCATGGCAGTGTCATGTTTTGTTCCAGTAGTCTGTGGGTATTTCATGGGCTGAAACTTGGGAAATAGTGAAAAGGAAAATTGCTCATTTTGTAGTGTAATGAGGTCACAAAGGAATCCTATAGTAATTTTATTTTTCACTGAATGTAAATGAGCAGTTCATTCTATTGAGTTTTAATTCACCTAGGGTTTATTGCACACCTAGTATGTGAAATGCCAAGGGCAAGTTAACAGTGGCTCTAAAGAATATAAAGATTAGTTAAGACAGTCCTTTTCACTGTCTTACTAATGAGTAGAATGAGGAAATATAACTACAGTGCAAGGCAGAACTTGGAAGGCATTGTGAGAAAAATACAAATAGGATACCATGGAGATTTCAGGGGAACTGGAACAAGAATCTTGGGGAAAGATAGATTTTGAAAGATAGGTATAATTTGGGCAGCTAGAGATGGATGGGGGTTGTTGGGTTTCTCAGGAGAGAGAAATGATATGGGGAAAAGGCTGGGTGAGTTTGATGACTAGCAGAGAGTCTGATGTTACCAAATCACAGGGATCAAAGAGAGAAACTGGGAGAAGCAAGTTTGACCAGAGGCCCCATAGGGGAGGCTGTGCTTAGGAGTCCAGTGAAGTATTAAAACAGTCTAAGTGACAGAAGCATTTCCCAAGTCTTTGCCCACGCATCATAGTCCCCTTTCCATTGCTGTTTCTAATCCCTCTAGCCATTTTTCTCTGTCTATCCCAGCCAACATTATATACCGTCTCTTTCTTTCTTTCCTATACCTCCTTCCCCAGCTGTCAGAATCAGCTCAAAAGTCATCATCTCAGGGAGCACTCTGAAACCCTACAGTTGGAATTAATCATCACTTCCTCTGTTCCCACAGTGATTGTCTTACCGCCTCATTATAGCACTTACTGCATTCTGTCTTGTATTATGGATATTTCCATCTCTGTCTCCCTTCATCATACTGTAGTGGGCTTCCTATCACAATAGACCCAGTAGAGTGGCTTGAATATATGTTTGTAGAATGAAAGAATGAATAAGGCATCCTTGTTTACAGAAGTTTTTATCTTTAATATGTATAAAGAGATAGGTGTAGTAAAGACCAAAGTGGTGGAAATTCTAAAAGACTTAGATGATCAGATGAAGAAATTGTTTGGAGAAGTATAAAATATGTGCTCTGTCTCAGTTCAAGAATATTGACCACAATTTGGCTCTGCTAACCCTTTGCCTGAGCAAAAACCACAACCCTTCTTCCACACCCATACCCTGCGCCAAACCACAGCCTCACTGCTCCAACTTTCCTAACCCGCCTGTGAATGTGCTGCCTGTTATAAGATGGAGCAGATACAATGAGGCTAGAACAAGAAAGAACACCTGAAAACAAGGGAAATGGATTTTCCCTCTGATTTATTTACTTTTCTCCTTGAAAGTTCACTTTCATGGTTATGAGTATTTTTAAATGGCTTTTCAAACATTAGCAGAGTCCTTCAAACTCCTACATGGATCAAAATTGGACTTAAAACGTTTTATGCACAGTTGTGTTGGTTCCTATACTTTCCACCCATGACGGATTTTAGATCACTAGTCAGGATGATGTATTTGCACTTTTTCTTTATGCCTTTCAAATTGGCATTTTTTTCCAAAAAAAATATTCAATCTACATGCACATGTTTTTGTTGATAATGATTTATGTATTTAGAAGCCCAGTTCCTATCAGTAAAATAAGCGGTTGGAGTAGAAGATTTCCAACTTTTTTCAGCATTTTAAAATGAGTCAATTACTTGTGTGAATATAGGAATTAATTTTTGTCCAAGGGCCAATGCCTATGGAATCATATGGTTTTGGCTTTAGAACACTTACCACTAGGTGGCAGTAAGAAAAATTGTTCTTAGCAATGAGAAGTGCTTATCAATTTTTAATTTTACTTTAAAAAAGAAATTTGGAGGTCCAAAGTTTCGGGTGTCTTTTTATAAGTTATGGAAACATAGTCAGGCCTCAGTATGTTGTTTCTGGGACTTATGCTTATTTCATCCAGGAATGAAACTCTCTGTCCCTTCATAGCAATTTGCATTAGGGAATTATGAGGAAAAAAAAAAACAGATATAAGTTAATGATGAAAAGTATGATATGGTAAGTGTAGAAACTTTGGAAATACAGGCAGTATAAAGAAGAAATTTTAAATCAGTCTCTGAAATAATGTTATGGTAATAACTGTCATGTTTCTTCCTAGTATTTTTTTGAATATAAAATCTGTACCACATTGAATATACAGTTTTTACACCTTGCTTTACAGATTAATGTCATGGTGTCTTTTCTGTGTCATTAAATGTCTTTTTTACAGTGTGATTCATGCTGTTGGATAAACCATGATGAATTTCAACCAGTACGGTGCTGTTGGGTACTTTGGTTGCTTCTAGTTTTTCACTCTAAAAAGTAATACTGCCGTGAACCTGAATTTTTCCTTAGGATATATTCTCGGAAATCAAGGTACTGGGGAGAGGGATATGAATTTTAACGCTTTGGTTACATATCATCAAATGGCTTCCCAGAAAATCTTTACAAATTTCTGCTTCCAACAGCAATGGAGTGCCCCTCTCATCGTATCCTTGCCAACACAGAGTATAGAGTTGTTTTTCTTATTATTTAAAAAAAAAAGCAGGAGATAGTGGGGGAAACTAATTTTTATAGCAATTGATTTTTTAAAAATCAGTTTCTAACCATATCATTTTGGGAATTTAGGCCAGGACAGATCTGCCAATTAAGTTATTTTTGTGTTTCCAAGACGGTGTTACAGTCAGCTTGTATAATGCAGTTGTTGTGATACTATCTAGGGAACTGTTTATGGCTGTTTTAAACATTGCTTGGTAATTATTTACAGTACCTGATTGCACCCTCTGAATATATTGAATGTCCTAGATTTTTTTTTTTTTAACTTTCATTGGCTCAGTCTCCAGAGTAAACTCATGCAGTTTGGGGGAGCTAGCCTGCATGCACTCCAGCGCCCAGCAGGTCAGTCCCTCTGGGCAGCTGGGATTAAAGGGGAAAGCCTTTACATGGTTTTCCTTAGGACCTGCAGTCTTAGCTGACCCTTAACTGTTGCTGCCTTGAAACTGGTTTTCTTCTATTGTATATGCACCATGCTACTTTCTATCCCAGCTGGGTCTGTAGTAATTCATGCTTTAATTTTTAAGAGTCAACGATGTGAATTATGGTGGTAGCCACCAGTTTCTTGTTCAGTTGCTCAGTCATGTCCAGTTCTTAGGGACCCCGAAGCACACCAGGCTTCTCTGTCCTTTACCATCTCCCAGACCATACTCAAACTCATGTGCATTGAGTTGGTGATGCTATCCAGCCATCTCATCCTCTGTCATTCCCTTCTCCTCCTGCCTTCAGTCTTTCCCAGCATCACGGTCTTTTCAAATGAGTCGGCTCTTCCCATCAGGCGGCCAAAGTATTGGACCTTCAGCATAAGTCCTTCCAATGAATACTTAGGACTGATTTCCTTTAGGATTGACTGGTTTGATCTCCTTGCAGTCCAAGGGAATCTCAAGAGTCTTCTCCAGCACCACAGTTCAAAAGCATCAATTCTTTGGTGCTCAGCCTTCTTTATGGTCCAACTTTCACATCCATACATGAATACTGGAAAAACCATAGTTTTGACTATATGGACCTTTGTTGGCAAAGTGATGTCTCTGCTTTTTAATATGCTATCTGGGTTGGTCACAGCTTTTCTTCCAAGGAGCAAGCGTCTTTTAATTTCATGGCTGCAGTCACTGTCTGCAGTGATTTTGGAGCCCAAAAAAATAATAAGGTCAGTCACTGTTTCCATTATTTCCCTGTCTATTTGCCATGAAGTGATAGGACAGGGTGGTATGACCTTAGGCTTAATTGAAACTTTGCTTAATTGAGTTTTATTAAAAACTGAATTTATGGGATTTTAAGTGAGATGCCATACTTAGAGAACATAGCCCAGTGCTTCATTTATGGTAAGCACTCGTAAAAACTTTGTTATCATTGCTAGAAACCCTCAAGAAGCAACACTTGAGCTGGTAATTGGGCTAGAAGAGCCCCCAGGTCTCCCGCATTGCAGGCAGACGCTTTAACCTCTGAGCCTCCAGGGCAGACCCCGTCAGAGGGACTAGAACATACCAAAGCCTTAAGGGACCAAAGAGCCTTCAGCTCTCCAAACACGCGAAGGGGGCAAAATCAGTCCCAGACAGGGGCTGCAAAACCAGTGGGGCCAGGTTTCATCTTTTAGGGAGAGGTTTGAGCTTCACCCTAAGAGTTATTGGGAGTCTTAAGCTGAATGTTGACTCCCCTGTTGACTCAGTCGGTAAAGAATCTACCTGCAAGGCTGGAGACTCAAGTTCGATTCCTGAGTCAGGAAGATCCCCTACAAAGGAAATGGCAACCCACTCCAGTATTCTTGCCTAGAAAATTGCATGGACAGAGGAACCTGGCAGGCTATAGTTCATGGTGTTGCAGAGAGTCGGACCCCACTAAGGGACTAAACTACCGCCAAGCTGAATGTTGTTTTTCAGTTCACTAAGTCATGTCTGACTCTCTTGCGACCCCATGGACTGTCACCCTCCAGGTTCCTCTGTCCATGGGATTTTCCAGGCAAGAATACTGGAGTATGTTGTCATTTCCTTCTCCAGGGGATCTTCCGGACCCAGGGATCGAATCCACATCTCCTGCATCTCTCCTGCATTGGCAAGTGGATTCTTTACCACTGAGCCACGTGGGAATCCAGTCAGATTTGCATTGTTTATTCCAGCTGCTTCAAGGAGAACCCATACAGGGACATTCCTTATAAGGTTTTACCTTAAAGTAGGCAACCAGTCTTGGGCATGTTTCTTTCAGTGTGTCTCAGTATCCTCATTGGTAACACATTCAGTAATAGCACTTACCCCATAGGCTGTGGGGATTAAATGAGTTGCTCTTTGTAAATTGTTAGTACAGCTCGCAGCATATAAATGCTTTAAATGTTTGCTAAATAGAATGCCAGTCTGGTAACAGAAAGTTAAGCACTCCCAGTGCTGTTTTCCCTCCATCTAGCATCAAACTCATCTCCTCTGTGAGAAACCCAGCCTGCTCCTGATTCTGAGCCTTTTGCAGCCTACTTTCCTAAAAAGGAAACTGAGTTTCCCTCTCCCCCTGCCTGGTCTGATGTGGGCACCTCCACATGGGTGCAGCATATGGTTAGCCAAGCCTGGCTGGACTTTGCCTTCACCAAAACACCTACACTGCACGTCCCACAGGGAGTCAGGTCCCACCTGCTGAAGGCACCATGTGTGCCCCTTGCTGTGGTTAACTAAGAATCCACCAGTAAACACCACCCCTCGAAGAAAGGCACATTGACGGTAATTTGCCTCCCCTGGCTCTGCCAACCTAACCACAACTGCTTGATCTCACCCAGAATGCATTTAGTGTTTGAAAATAACTGGGAGGTGAATTCTCCTGGGGCTGTTGTCAGCTCCTGTTTGCTTGCTGTATTTATAAAGGATAGCTTTGAACTGAAAGGAAAAAAAGGCCAATAGTTGGCAAGTAGCTTTCATCCAGACTTTTCTTCACTCTAGAAGGAACCTTTTCGTTGTCTTATGGCTTATTAAAAAGTTCACTTTAACTCTGTAAATTTCCTGTTTTTCTCCCTCCCCAGTGGTTTCATTTTTTGTGCGTCATATTATGCATGTGGCTGAGTCTCTTTTTTTAATTATTAATATCTTCTACTAAGTAGTAGTATTTCCAAGTTACTTTGTTAGCTTGCTATGAACTCTTCTAGTTTGAAAACAGTAGGTTGACTTTCAGGTAGGAACAGCAGAGAAAGTTGCTCAGTCATGTCCGACTCTTTGCGACCCCACAACCCAGTCCATGGAATTCTCCAGGCCAGAATACTGGAGTGGGTAGCCTTTCCCTTCTCCAGGGGTTCTTCCCAACCCAGGGATCGAACCCAGGTCTCCCACATTACAGGAGGGTTCTTTACCAGCTGAGCTCTTTCAGCAGATTTCAACCTATATATACTTAGTAGTGTTGTCTGGAGTTCTTTTTTTCTTCTTCTGAACTTTTTAGTTTGTATTGGGGTATAGCCAGTTAACAATGTTGTAATAGTTTCAGGTAAACAGCAAAGGGACTCAGCCATACATATTCATGTATCCATTCTCCCCCAAACCCCACTCCCATCTAGGTTGCCACATAACATTGAGCAGAGCTCCCTGTGCTGGACAGTAGGTCCTTGTTGGTTATCCATTTTGTCCATACGCAGTAGTATGTACATGTTCATCCCAGACTCCCAAACTGTCCCTTTCCCCCGACAGCTATAAGTTCACTCTCTTAAGTCTGTGAGTCTCTTTCTGTTTTGTAAGTAAGACCATTTGCAGCGACATGGATGGACCTAGAGAGTGTCATACTGAGCAAAGTAAGTCAGAGAAGGAGAAATATTGTTTGACATCCCTTATATGTAAATCTAAAAAGAAATGATACAAATGAACTTACTGCCTGGAGTCCTGTTTTGAGGAAACTGAGGCAAGCCAGAGCTCACAGGGAGAAAGTACCATGATCTACATAAAAGGGTGCCCACCAGACTAGGGTTGAGTTTCCCCCGGGGAGGAATTGTGATGGGGAAAAGAGATGGCACCGAGGTCTTCCTTGATGTTTCTAATGCTTTGTTAAGTTCCATGGTGGAGGAAGTATTGTATTATTTTGTGTCTTTTTGAATATGTAAAATGGTTTGTGATAGAATTGACCTGATGAGTTAGTGATATGTGCCCTTTTTGTTAACTGGCAAAGCAGAAAGAAGAAAAATATGTAAACCCGTAAGAGCGCCATCCCAGAGACTTAACGTTTGATGATATTTTCTTTCATTATTTTTTTTGTTCCTATGTCTGGATTATTTTTATATTGATGAACTCATTTCTATGTATACAGTTTTGCATCTTCCTTTCTTCATTTAATATTATAACCATTTAAAATGCTGTCATATGTTCTTTATAAGCATTTAATGGCTTACAATGAGCCACAGTATTGAGGGTATCACAGATTAATAATTCCCTCCTGTTAGACATTTTTTTTTGCTATAAGAAATAACACTGTGGTGAACATCTTTGCACATAATCCACATTGTCATATTTTGATTTATTTCCTTAAATGTATGCCAGATACATTAAAAGTCCTGAATGCTTTTAAAACCTTTAATATACATTCTCAAGTTGTTTTCTATAAAGTAACCAACCTATACGGTGTCTAAATGTTACCACTTATAACATGTCTACGTGTTACAAATGGCTAGGCAAACATAGCCCTGTCAGTCCAAGCTTAGGGGTGGGTTATGGGCCGTGTTATATACTTGCTCACACTCTGTGGGTGCCTTTGTCTGATTCACAGTAGCACTGATATGTGATTCCATTTGAATTTTTCCAACAGCTCACACAGAACACCTGTTTCAGAGAACCCAGATTAGCCTTAGGTATTCATGTCTGTAAAAACTTTAATTCATTTAGTGGAAAATAGTTTGTTGATGTATAGATGTGCCCTTTTTGATTATGAGGCTAAACATTTATCCATGTGTTTCTTGGGCATTAGTGTTTTATCTTGGGAATTATCTGTTCCTATGCTTTTTTAATGCTCTTAATATTTTTCATATGGTATTTTGTAAGGTCTTTCTGCCAAAGCTATGGTTTTTCCAGTAGTTATGTATGGATGTGAGAGTTGAACTATAAAGAAAGCTGAGCGCCAAAGAGTTGATGGTTTTGAACTGTGGTGTTGGAGAAGACTCTTGAGAGTCCCTTGGACTGCAAGGAGATCCAACCAGTCCATCCTAAAGGAGATCAGTTGTGGGTGTTCATTGGAAGGACTGATGCTGAAGCTGAAACTCCAGTACTTTGGCCACCTGATGTGAAGAGCTGACTCATTTGAAAAGACCCTGATGCTGGGAAAGATTGAGGGCAGGAGGAGAAGGGGATGACAGAGGATGAGATGGTTGGATGGTATCACCAACTCAATGGACATGGGTTTAGGTGGACTCTGGGAGTTGGTGATGGACAGGGAGGCCTGGCGTGCTGTGGTTCATGGTGTCGCAGAGAGTTGGACACGACTGAGCGACGGAACTGAACACTAAATTTGATTTTGTATTAGTGTGTATAGTTGCTTCAGGCATGTCCCACTCTGTAGCCTGCTAGGCTCCTCTGTCCATGGGATTCTCTAGGCAAGAATACTGGAGTGGGTTGACATGCTCTCCTCCAGGGAATCTTCCTCACCCAGGGATCGAACCCATGTCTCTCACATGTCCTGCATTGGCAGGTGGGTTCTTTACCACGAGTGCCACCTTGGAAGTCCAAATTTGATTACATAGGCAGTATTATTTGTTGTTAATATTCTTAGTTTGGGCATATTCACTGGGAAACACAAAGTGTGTGTTTTTTTTTTTTTTGAGGGAGAGCTGTTTTGTTTTAATTTAAAACAATTGCTGATTTGCTCCCTTGACTTTGAGTTTATAAAGTTCTTCCCTATTCAGACATGTGAAAAGTACTTCTGTTTTCTTCTTGCTTATTATTTTATTTCAGTTTTACATTGATCTCTTTAATTTATAGTAAATTCAAGTATATTTTGATAAGTAACATAAGGTGAGAATATAATTTTTTCAAGTAGTTTTCCTAATACCATTTATTGCATAATCTTTCCTTTCCCTAGTGATTTGTGATGTGTTCCTTGTCAGGTATTAAGTAATCATCTCTACTCTGATAAGAATGTTTTACTGAGTTTAAAACCAGTAAAGATCACATTTTTAGTGTAGTTAAAGCCTTGTTCATTAGTTATACATATTTCACTATTAATGTTTTTTTAATTTAGTTAATGTAATAATTTTATCACTAACTTATTTCCTCTTTATATCTGAATCAAAGTGAACTGGGTATTTGAAAAAATTATGATTATTCATTTCATTGAGACCACCCCATTTACAAATGACCCAGCTTCTTGGCATTATACTTAATAGGCACTTATTTCACTTTTAAGACCTTTTTCTCTTTCTGTTTATGTTTTTTAGAGGTTGTTATCTCATATAGTTTCCACATCCAGATTTGATATAAAAGAAGTTGGTCTTTTTAATCAAGTTCTTGGGTATGCACCCACAGACTACTATCCTGGTTTACTTAAAAATGTGAGTATTTTTAATTTATTAGTATTGAAATTTTCATTGCTTAATGTACCATCTGCAAAAAAGGTAAATGGAAATATTTCACTCCTCCAGGAGAGATGTTTAACTTTTCTGTGTTTATCTCTTCTTACCTTGGGTGGACTTATGGCCATGTAAGGAAAAAATGTGAGATGAGAGATTATGAGAAGAAGAAGGAAACCAGGAGAGGTTATTCTAAATCAACCAACCTCTCTGTCCCTTAACACATCTCATTTATTCTCTCAAAGATTTCTAGGAGGAGAGACCTCCTTAACCAATATAAACACAGTCTTTTACTGTTGGACAAATTTCATATTTAAAAATAACCTGGTGGGAATTTTATGTTAAGGCAAAATATTCAATAAATAACAACCTTCTATATATTTACATCTTAGTATTAAAGCTGTGATTTCTTCTGCCTTAAATTTTAGCCAAATTCAAGGAACAATTTATGGTCTTAGCACAGCTCTTTTAAAAAATGTTTGAGCTTTTAATGTTTGAATACTGTTCTAGTCTTTTGGAAGCTGTATACATGAACAGCAATTTTAAAAATTAATAAGTTAAGAAAGAAAAAAGTAAACTAACTCTAACGTGGTTTTATTTTTAATAGGTTTGGTTTTAATTTGGGGGAAATTAATGACTTGTCTAGTATTCATTTGCTTAAATATTTAGGAATACAGAGTAACAGACATTAAACATAAAATCCAGATTATTAGTAAATGTGATTTGGCACTGCTTTCTTTTTGTTTTGAAAAAGTAAGGCAAGGAGAGGATTGGTGGGGGAAGAGAGTGGGGAATCTCAACGGAAATATCACTCACACCAAGAAAAATAGAACTGATGTAATCCTGTTTGCAGTGTGAGTTAACCTGCAACTGATTTTGTTTTACAGATGGTTTTATCATTAGTGTCTGAACTCCGAGAGAGTCATCTTAATGGATTTAACAGTCAAAGACGGTAGGTGTTAAACTAAACATCCCCCTTCTCAAGTTTCAAAATGTATCAGTTTGTTATGAAAGAAAAGTTTTATAATTCTTAGGAAATGCATCTTCATAATTATGGTTATATTCTATGTAGAGAGATTATTTTCAGGGGGATACATGGCAAATTGGCAATTTTTACAGATGTTCTTTTTTTAATCACCATTCTCTCAACTCTCAGGTCGTTAAGTAGATCAAACAATGTCTCTTGAGTACCAATTGAGTAAAACTGATACCCACATATGTAGTATGCAACAGAAAAGAAAGAATGCATGGCTCAGTGTGAAGCTGTATCACTCACACACACAGTTACACAATCAAAATTATTTACAAGGCAGCAGATATTTGGTGTGCACAATTAACCTATTTTAAGAAACACAATATACCAAAATCTAGAGTAACCAAATCAAATAGATTCAGACAAATTAAAATGCAATTAATCACATTACAAAATATTTCTTCACTAAATGAAAGAATTCAAAGTTGTTTTTATTGGTGAGCATTTTTATTTTTAACAAATCATTAGGAGAATCTGGTACCAAAGAAATTTGTGATTTTTTTTTTAATAAAGCTGTTGCCAATTAAAGCTCTGTCTGAAATGGTGTTTGCCCTCAGTCTTTAGGAACCATTTGTATTTAACCCATTGAAGTAAAGTATAAAATTCTTAGATGAAAACACTGGAGAAAATCTTCATGACATAAGATTTGGCAGGGATTTTTTTGAATACACCAAAATCATAAGAAACAAAGCAGAAGTAGATAAACTGGATTTCATTACAATTAATACAATACCTGGTAAGTGAGATATATCATTCAGTTGGGAATAATATATCTGATAAAGGATTAATGTCCTGACTATAAAAAAAACTCATAAAAACAACAACAAAAGCTCAATTCAAAAATGGGTAAGAGACTTTATTAGGGACTTTATTAGAGACTTTATTAGCTGTACAAAGATGTACAACTGTCCAATAAGCATACAAAACAATGCTTAAAATTACTACTTATTATGGAAATTCAAATTAAAGTCGCAGTGGGATACTACAACACACCTAAGTAGAATGGCTATAATTTAAAAAACAACAAACAGAATGGAAAATGACATTTTGGCAAGGAGGTGGAGAAAGCAGAACCCTCACACAGTGCTGATGAGAATGTAAGTGGTAAAGCCCTAGCAGAAAACAGTATGGCAGTGCCTCAGAGAGTTCAGCATCGAATTTCCATAAGGCCTAGCAATTTCTGTAACTGCTTTGGTAAGCAGTGTGGTGGTTTACTATAAAGTTAAACATACCCTTACCATTGAACCCAACAGTTTCACTCAAGTATTAAGTAATGACAAAGAAAAATGTAGGTATTCACAAATATTTCCATATAAATATTCATAGCTGCTTTATTTGCAGTAGTCCAGAAACAGAAACAATCCAGAGGACCATCTTCAAGTGAGCACAAAAATAAATAAAAAGTTATCTGTTACCACTGTTCAAAAAAATGAAAAGACAAGTCATAGATTCTGAGAAAGTATTTTCAAATCATACGTCTGACAAAGAGCTCATACCCAGAATATACAAAGAAGTCAGTAATAGGAAGACAGATAACTCAGTTAAGAAACTGGTAAAAGATGGGAATGTATATCACTGAAAGTATATATACATATACAAATGGCTAATAAGCACACAGATGCTTGTATGTGAATGTTCATACTGGCATTATTCATAATAGACCAAAAGCAGAAGCAACCCAAATATCTATCAACTAATGGATGGATAAAATATGCTTTGTCCATACAATAGAATGCTATTCCTCAGTGAAAAAGGAACAGTCTTCTGATTCATGCTACAGTATGTGTTAACATCAAAAACATACTTGGACTTCCCAGGTGGTGCAGTGGATAAGAATCCGCCTGCCAATGCAGAGGACACGGGTTCTATCCCTGGTCCAGGAAGATTCCACATGCTTTGGAGCAACTCAGCCTGTGTGCCACAACTGCTGAAATCTGTGTGCTCTAGGGCCCATGATGAAGAGTAGCCCACACTATCCACAACTAGAGAAAGCCCACATGCACCAAAGAAAACCCAGTGCAGCCATAAATAGATAAATTACTCAAAACAGAACATTATGCTTAATCCAGTCATGAAAGGCTACATACGGTATGGTTCCATATTTGTAGAATGTCCAGAATAGGTAAATCATACTATAGAGGCAGAAAATAGATTATTTGTTGCCTGGGAGGGTAGAGTGATTTCCTGCAAATGAGCACACAAGATCTTGAGGTGATGGACATGTCCTAAAAGTGGATGCTGATGGTGGTGGTTATCCAAGTCAATAATTTGTTAAAAATCTTTTGAATTCTACATTTCAAACGGGTACATTTTGTGGTATATAAAGTACACCTTAAAAAATAAGATGAAGTGCCTATATGGTGTGTGGAAAGCACTCACCATTATTTATACATCAAGTAAAGACTTTGATTTAGCCTTGAGGTGAATGCTGAATAATAGATCTTTAAAGTAATAGAATTAAAAATTACTGAAGGGGATTTAAAAAGTCAGTAGGATGCAGTGTGTATTTACACTCTACACTAAACTCCTATCATAGGTAAAGTTGATGGTTTCTTAAAATTCAGTAAGAATAAATAAAAGCAATAACAAGAAGCTATTAAATAAATAGAAAAGAACAGCCAGATTTAGAAGGTATTTGCAGTTTATAAAACAGAGGATTAGTGTGCAAACTATAGAAATGCTTCCTGCAAATCAATCATAAGGCAAACACTCCGGTATGGAAATGGACAAGATATACAGCGGGTCATTACTGAAAGAAGAAAACTAAGTAAATAATAAACATTTTAAAAATTCTTACGGAGTGATGTCAGCAAGATAGCAGAATAGGAAGCATTAGTCTTGTTCCCCCACAGAAGCACTAACTTAATAGTAGTGTTTGATCCAAAGAGCCTTTGTAATAAATTCAGAAATCAATTATGAACTACCCCTGGCAAGCTCAAAACCAAGCGTAACGATACTGAAACATGTAAGAAAGCCATTTCATATCAACCTCAGCAGCCCGTCCCCTAAGCTTTTCAGGCTCGGGGGGATTGGAAGGAAAAAAATGTAGCTTGAAGCTTCTCCCTTGGGAAAGAAAGAATGGAATGTGTCCAGTGTTCTGACTTTTGGGAGACTACCTGAGGAACTGCCATCTGTCTTTCCTAACTCTGACCACTGACAGGAAATCAGCATACTTTTCATGGCTGGAGACCATGAGAATTAAACAGTGCTCAGCTGCTTTTTGTAGCAACAGAGAACTGGCAGTGCCACAGACAGAGGCTGGCTCAGGTTAACATGATTAGGACAAAGTACCCAACTCACAATTTCTCTTTTAGGGTGGGGGCTAGGGAGAAGAGTAGAATGTACATACAATGTTTCAGCTTTTAAAGGGGCTGCTGCTGCTGCTGCTAAGTCACTTCAGTCATGTCCACCTCTGTGCGACCCCATAGACGGGAGCCCATCCCTGGGATTCTCAAGGCAAGAACACTGGAGTGGGTTGCCATTTCCTTCTCCAATGCATGAAAGTGAAAAGTGAAAATGAAGTCACTCAGTCGTGTCTGACCCTTAGTGACCCCACGGATTGCAGCCCACCAGGCTCCTCTGTCCATGGGACTCTCCACGCAAGAGTACTGGAGTGGGTTGCCATTGCCATCTCCTTTGAAGGGGCTACCCTGGGCTACCTTAGAGATTAGTTTCTGTCTCCCCTGACTTGAGGCAGTAAGGGAAGGAGTATACTTTGGATGCCTGAGGGGCTGCATATAACAAAAGAGCTTAGTGGCTTGTTGTATCATCAGAGAACCTGTGGGTACCACAAACACTAGAGGGAGAAAGAGATAAGAATCTCTTGAAAAAGAAACTGTCAGAGCTCTCTAATTGGGAAATTATGTGCAAAAACATAGAGAAGATGCATCCCCAGAAAATGTTTGAAGGCCCCCCAGGTTTTCTAGACAGATTGATTAAAAATCTTCCCCTGTACAGAACCAGTCCATAAAGACCAGGAGAGGTGACTCTTCAAATTCAAAGTACACAACAAAAAAATAATAAGGCACACAAAGAAACAGGAAAACATGGCCCAATCAAAGGAATAAAAGGAATCTCTACAAACCTACCTTAAAGAAATGGAAGTCTGTGAATTAGCTGGTTATTCAAAATGATCATTCTAAAAAACTTCAATGTACTGCAATAGAATACAGATAACAACTAAACAAATTTTTAAATAATGATGCATGAACAAAATGGGACTACCAGCAAAGAGAATAGAAGTTATTGATGAACAACGAAACAGATATTCTGCAGCTGAAGAATACAGTGATTGAATTGAGAAATTCACTAAAATGGTTCAACAGTTAGACTTGATCAAGCTACTGGAAGACATGCTTTTTGAAATTATTATGTTAGGAAAATGTAAAGAAAAATGAATAAATAAAAGTTAAGCCTAAGGACTAATGGGGCATCATGAAGTGCACCAGTTATACACATTGTGAGAGTGCCAGAAAAAGAAAGAAAAAAGCAAAGAGCTTATCAAATCTGAGGAAGGAATTGGACATCCAAATTAAAGAAAAGGCCCATCTGAGAAATGTTACAATCAAACTGTCAAAAGTCAAAGACAGGAAGTTGGAGGGGCAAAAATGTCAAAGAAAGAGAATATTGACAACAGCGAGAAAAAACAACTCATCACATTCAAGGAAACTCACATAAAGATTATTAGTACATTATTCTGTAGAAACATTAAGTCCAGAAGGCAGTGGGATGATATATTCAAAGTGCTAAAAATAAAAACCTACCAACTGAGATGATTAGATTCTGCCAGCTGTCCTTGGCATGAAAGAGAAATTAAGACCTTCTCAGATGAACAAAAGCTGAAGGAGTTCATCACCACTAAACTTCCTATAAGAATTGTTAAAGGGAGTTTTTCAAGTTGAAAACAAAGGAACTCTAGATAGCAACACAAGAGCATCCCAACATACAAAATTCTCTGGTAAAGTAAATATATAAACGAATATAAAATTGTGTAATAGTGTAATAGTGGTACATAATTAAACTTAAAATATAAAAATCATTAAAAAATGGTAACTGTAAAACCATGTTAATGGATAAAAAGTATTGCACAATGGAACTTATGACACTGAAAACATAAAGCACAGTGAGGAGATACAAAGAAGTAAAGATTTTTTTTCCTACAACTGAAGTTGTCAGTTTAAAATAGATAGTACACACACATACACACTCACACACACAATGGAATACTACTCAGCCACAAAAAAAGAGCAAAGTTTTGCAACTTACAACAATATGAATGGACCTGGAGAGTATTGTGCTAAGTAAAATAAGTCAGACAGAGAAATACAGATATTTGTATGATATCACTTATATGTGGAATCTGAATAATAAGACAAACTAGTAGGTATAACAAAAAGGAAACAGACTCACAGATATAGAGAACAAACTAGTAGTTACTAGTGAGGAGAAAGAAGATAAGGAGAGGCAAGCTAAGGGTAAGGATTAAGAGGTACTAGCTATTATGTATAAAATAAATAAGCTACAACCTAAAGGGGTAGGTTAGGGGGTGGGAGGAAAGTTTATGAGCTAGAGATTATGTGTATATTTATGGCTGATTTACACTGTTGTAAGGCTATGGTGTTGGAGAAGACTCTTGAGAGTCCCTTGGACTGCAAGGAGATCCAACCAGTCCATTCTAAAGGAGATCAGCCCTGGGTGTTCATTGGAAGGACTGATGCTGAAGCTGAAGCTCCAGTACTTTGGCCACCTCATGTGAAGAGTTGACTCATTGGAAAAGACTCTGATGCTGGGAGGGATTGGGGACAGGAGGAGAAGGGGACGACAGAGGACGAGATGGCTGGATGGCATCACCGACTTGATGGACATGAGTCTGAATGAACTCCAGGAGTTGGTGATGGACAGAGAGGCCTGGCGTGCTGTGATTCATGGGGTCGCAAAGAGTCAGACACGACTGAGCAACTGAACTGAACTGAAGGCACAAACCAGCACAACATTGTAAAGCAATTATCCTCTATTTAAAAATAAATTTTAAAAGAGCTGTAAGGATATATTATACAACACAGGGGATATAGCCAATATTTTATAGTAACTATAAATGGAGTCTAACTTTTAAAAATTGTGTACACCTGAAACTTATATGATATTATACATCAGCTATATCCCAATTTAAGAAAAGTTAAAAAGATATAAAATAAATTGTTGTAACTGTAAGATAGTTAATGTTATCCCCATGGTAACAACACAGAGAATACCTATAGAAGTTGCATAAAGGAAAATGAGAAGGAAATCAAAGCATGTCCCTACCAAAAAAATTTTTTTCAACTATACAAAGGAAGGCAGCAAGGGGGAAGAATAGAGACAGAATAACCACAAGACATACAGAAAATGGTGAAATGACAATAGTAAGTGCTTCTCTATTAGTACAGTGAGTCCCTTACTTGTGAACGAGTTCTGTTCTGAGAGTGTGTTCATAAATCTAGTTTATTCCTAAGGCCAAGAGAGTTAGCCAACTAACACTATAATATGTTTCATACAAGTAATATGTAAAAAACAAAATATAAAGGAAACATTTTTAATCTTATAGCAGAGTACCTTGAAAAGTACAGTAGTACAGTGTGATAGTTGGTATACAGGGGCTGGCATTGAGTAAACGGGCAAGAAGAGTTACTGACTGGATAGGGAGAGGAGGCTGGGAGATGGTAGAGCTAAAAGTTCATCAGCAATAGGAGATGGAGGGCAAGCTGCAATTTCACTCATGGCAGACATTGATGGCACACGTTCTGGTTCCTTGCTGGATTCAATTCTATCTACCCTGTTGAAAAAATGACCCAATGATGTCTAGGTAGCAGCTCTTTTTTTCTCATCCCAGATGACACAGAATGACCTAGAATACACTGGGCTGCATTCTGATCAACTGCTATAGCCATCATGTTCCATTCTACATTTGGGTCCTGTGCCTCAAAAGCTTACAGTGCCTCCTAAAATAAAGAAAATCCCCTTGCCATTTCCTGTCATGAATCTCTTTGGTTCTTCAGTTACGTCTTCATTTTGTCTCTCTTCATCCTTTCTCTGGTCCTCCAGTTCCATCTGGTCTTCGTTAGTAAGCTCCTCTTGTTGCACAACAATAGTACTCTACAGCAAAGTACACAAAAGCACAACCTCTTGTAAAGGATACGTGAATGTGACAATGTATGCCAGGCATGTGAACTAACATGATTAAATATGTGAACGCACATTCATATCTTCAAAAATTCACAACTTGAAAGCTCATATGTAGGGGAACTTACTGTAATTACTTTAAATGTAAATGCATTAAACTCTCCAATCAGAAAACATAGAGGATACATGCTTGGGGCTGGTGCACAGGGATGATCCAGAGAGATGATACGGGGTGGGAGGTGGGAGGGGGGTTCAGGATGGGGAACTCATGTACATCCGTGGCTGATTCATGTCAATGTATGGCAAAACCAATACAGATTTGTAAAGCAAAATAAAGTAAAAATAAAAATTAAAAAAAGAAAAAACATAGAGTGACTAATTGGCTAAAACAATAAGGCCAACTATATGCTGTCTACAGGAAACTCATTTTAGATGTAAGGATATATATAAAAGCTGAAAGTGAAAGCGTGAAAAAAGGTATTCCATGCAAATGGTAGCCACAAGAGAGCAGGGGTGGCCATATTTTATTAGACAAAGTCAAAAACTGTTTCAAGAAACAAAGCAGGACGTTATATAGTGGTAGCGGGGGTCACTTCTCTCAGAAGATCAACATTTTAAAATATATGTGCACCTAATGGTAAAGCACCAAAATATATGAAGCAAATATTGATTGAAGGGAAAACTAGAAAGTAGCTCAGTAATGATAGATTTTCAGTAATGTATAGATCAACCAGACCAAAGGTTGATAAAGAAACAAAGGATTTGAAAAACATCGAAGATGAATAGGACCTTATAGTTATATTTAGAACACTCTGTAACAGCAGAATGTCCATTCTTCTCAAGCACACACAGAAATTCTCCAGGGTAGATCATATATCAGGCCACAAAACAAGTTCTAACAAATTTAAGATTGAAATCATACCAAATATATTTTCTAACCATGACAGTATGCAACTAAAAATCAATAATAGGAAAATTGGGAAATTCACAAATATGTACAAATTAAACAATATACTATTGAACAATTAATATATCAGAGAAGACATCACAAGGGAAATTAAAGAATATCTTGAGACAAATGAAAACAAAAACACAGTATACCAAAAATTATAAGATGTAGGAAAAGCAGTACTAAGAGGGATGTATATAGCGATAAATGCCTTCATTAAAAAAAAGAAGAAATACCTCTAATCAGTAACCTAACTTTATGCCTCAAGGAGCTAGTAAAAGAATGTTACTAAACC
>SJYQ01001276.1:262407-288983 GCA_006410935.1 Redunca redunca
GTTGATGAAAGTGAAAGTGGAGAGTCAAAAAGTTGGCTTAAAGCTCAACATTCAGAAAACGAAGATCATGGTATCTGGTCCCATCACTTCATGGGAAATAGATGGGGAAACAGTGGAAACAGTGTCAGACTTTATTTTGGGGGGCTCCAAAACCACTGCAGATGGTGATTGCAGCCATGAAATTAAAAGATGCTTACTCCTTGGAAGAAAAGGTATGACCAACATAGATAGCATATTCAAAAGCAGAGACATTACTTTGCCGACTAAGGTCCGTCTAGTCAAGGCTATGGCTTTTCCTGTGGTCATATAGGGATGTGAGAGTTGGACTGTGAAGACGGCTGAGCGCCAAAGAATTGATGCTTTTGAAGTGTGGTGTTGGAGAAGACTCTTGAGAGTCCCTTGGACTGCAAGGAGATCCAACCAGTCCATTCTGAAGGAGATCAGCCCTGGGATTTCTTTGGAAGGAATGATGCTAAAGCTGAAGCTCCAGTACTTTGGCCACCTCATGCAAAGAGTTGACTCATTGGAAAAGACTTTGATGCTGGGAGGGATTGGGGGCAGGAGGAGAAGGGGACAACAGAGGATGAAATGGCTGGATGGCATCACCTACTCGATGGACATGAGTCTGAATGAACTCCAGGAGTTGGTGATGGACAGGGAGGCCTGGCGTGCTGCGATTCATGGGGTTGCAAAGAGTTGGACACGACTGAGCAACTGAACTGAACTGAACTCCCAGGTGGTGCTAGTGGTAAAGAATCCCCCTGCCAATGCAGGAGACATAAGAGACAAGGGTTCAATCCCTGGGTTTGGAAGATTCCCTGGAGGAAAGCTTGGCAACCCACTCCAATATTCTTGCCTGGAGAATCCCATGGACAGAGGAGCCTGGCAGGCTACAGTCCATAAGGTTGCAAAGAGCCGGACATGACTGAAGTGACTTAACACACATGCTGGTCTATTTCTGGTCTCTCTTATCTGTTGCATTGATCTATTTATCAATATCACACTGTCTTGATTACTGTTGCTTTGTAGTAAATCTTGAAGTTGGGTAGTTTCAGTCCTTCAGCTCCATTCTTCTCCTTTAATTTTGCATTGGCTATTCTGGGTGTTTGCCGTCTCCATATAAACTTAAACCAGTTTCTTGATATGCACAAAATAATTTGTTGGGATTTTGATTGGGATTTCACTGAATCTATAAGTCAAATTGGGAAGAACTGACATCTTAACAATATTGAGCCTTCCTATCAGTGACCATCCTCCATTAATTTAGTTCGTCTTTGGTTTTGTTTATCAGAGTTTTATGATTTTTCTAATCTAGATCTTATACATATTTTTAAGATTTATAGGTTAAAGTGTCTACCTGCAATGCGGGAGACCTAGGTTCGATCCCTGGGTCGGGAAGATCCCCTGGAGAAGGAAATGGCAACCCACTCCAGTACTCTTGCCTGGAGAATCCCATGGACAGAGGAGCTTGGCAGGCTACAGTCCACGGGGTCGCAGAGAGTCGGACATGACTGAGCAACTTCACCTCACCTCATACATAATTATTTAATTTGGGAAATGGTATCTTCTTTTTAATTTCAAAGTCCACATGTTCACTGCTGGTATATAAGAAAATGATTGGCTTTGTTATTTTAACTTGTATCCTGCAACTTTGCTATAATTGTTTATTAGTTTCAATTTTTTGTCAATTATTTTAGATTTTGTACACAGAAAGTAATTTAATCTTTGAACAAAGACAGTTTTATTTTTTCTTCCCAGTCTGCATAGCTTTTATTTCCTTTTCTGTTCTTACTGAATTAGCTCGACTTTCTAGTATGAAGTCTGAAAAAATATGGTGCAAAGGGACATCTTTGACTTGTACCTAATCTTAGTGGGCAAGCTTCAAGTTTCTTAGCATTATTATGATTATTAGTAGTAGAAGTTTTATAAATGTTCTTTATCATCTGTGATCATATTGGTCTTTATTCTATGCTTATAATATCTTATCTGCTTTTAGTATTAGTATAATTTTAGCCTCATAGTATGAGTTAGGAAGTATTGCATTGGCATCTGTCCTGCAAAAGAGATTGTAAAAAAAAATGGTATAATTTTGTCCTTAAATGTATAGCAGAATTCACCAGTGAATTCATCCAAGCCTGGTGCTTTCAATTTCTTTTAAAATATATAGGCCTAATGCTCGCTTCGGCAGCACATATACTAAAATTGGAACGATACAGAGAAGATTAGCATGGCCCCTGTGCAAGGATGACACGCAAATCCATGAAGCGTTCCATATTTTTTTGTAAAGTAAACTAAAGTTAAAATAAAAATTAAAAAAAAATAATAAAATATATAGGCCTACTCATTTAGTTTACTTCTTGTGTGAGTTTTGGCAGATTGTATCTTTCAAGTATCTGTCTGTTTCATTTAGGTTATCCAGTTTGTTGGCATAAACTTGTTCAGTTGTTGTTCAGTCACTCAGTCATGTCCAACTCTTTGCAACCCCATGGACTGCAGCAGGCCGGGCTTCCCTGTCCTTCACCATCTCCTGGAGTTTGTTCAAACTCATGCCCATTGAGTCGGTGATACCATCCAACCATCTCATCCTCTGTCATCCTCTTCTACTCCTGCACTCAATCTTTCCCAGCATCAGGGTCTTTCCCAATGAATCAGCTCTATGCATCAGGTGGCCAAAGTATTGGAGCTGTAGCTTCAGCATCCGTCCTTCCAGTGAATATTCAGGGTTTACTTCCTTTAGGATTGACTGATTTGATCTCCTTGCTATCCAAGGGACTCTAAAGAGCCTTTTCCAGCACCACAATTTAAAAGCATGAATTCTTCAGCACTCAGCTTTCTTTATGGTCCAACTCCCACATCCATACATGACTACTGGAAAAACCATAGTTTTGACTATATAGACCTTTGTCGGTCAAGTGATGTCTCTACTTTTCACCACACTGTCTAGGTTTGTCATAGCTTTTCTTCCAAGCAACAATTGGCTTTTAATTTCATGACTGCAGTCACCATCTGCAGTGATTTTGGAGCCCAAGAAAATAAAGTATGTCACTGTTCCCATTTTTTCCCCATCTATTTGCCATGAAGTGATGGGACCAGATGCCATGATCTTAAAAAAAAAAAAAAAAAACTTGTTCAGAGTACTCCTTTATTATCCTTTTATGCCTGCAGGATCTGGAGTGATGTCTCCTCTTTCATTTCTGCTGACAGTAATTTGTTTCCTCTCTTTCTTAGTTAGCCTAGCTAGTTGATTTTATTGGTCTTTTGCCGTGACCACATTCTGGTTTCATTTGTTCTTATTGATTTTCTGTTTGCATTTTCATTTGATTTCAGGTCTAATTCTTATTTTCTCTTCTACTTACTTTGGATTGAATTTTCTCTTCTTTTTCTAGTTACCTGAGTTGGAAACTTGGATTATTTATCTTAGATAGTTCTTTTTTCTAAATGTATATTTTTCTAATATATTCAGTGCTACAGATTTCCCTCTAAGCACTGATTCACTGTATTCCACAAATTTTTAACACGTTATATTTTCATTTTCATTTCATTCAAAATAATTTTAAATTTCTTTGGAGATTTCTTCTTTGATTCATGTGTTCCTTAGAAGTATGTTTGTAAATCTCCCCACAATTTGAGATTTTCAAGTAAGCTTTCTGTTACTGATTTCTGACTTAATTCCATTGTGCTCTGAGGGTAGGCATTATATGATTTCTATTCTTTCATAATAAATTTGTTAAGGTATGTTTTATAGTGCCGAATATGGTCTGTCTTGGTGAATGTTCCATGTAAGCTTAAGGAGAAGATGTTTTCTGTTGTGGTTGAATAAAGTAGTCTATAGACTTCTTATATTTACTCCTTATGGTTTTTTTTAATTCAGCCACATTCTTCTAGATCTTCTGCCTGCTGGATCAGTGCATTTTATAGACGGATGTTAAAATCTCCAGGTATGATAGTGAATTCATCTATTTCTCTTTTATAGTTCTATTAGATTTTTTTCCCTTGTATAATTTGACACTCTGTTATTCAGTTCAGTTCAGTTGCTCTGTTGTGTCCAACTCTTTGTGATCCCATGGACTGCAGCACACCAGGCTTCCCTGTTCATTACCCAGCTCCCGGAGCTTGTGCAAACTCATGTCCATCTAGTTGGTGATGCCATCCAACCACCTCATCCTCTGTCGTCCCCTTCTCCCACATTCAATCTTTCCCAACATCAGGATCTTTTCCAAGGAGTCAGTTCTTCACATCAGGTGGCCAAAGTATTGGAGTTTCAGCTTCAGCATCAGTCCTTCCAGTGTATACTCAGGCCTGACCTCCTTTAAGATTGACTGGTTTGATCTCCTTGCAGTCTAAGGGACTCTCAAGAGTCTTCTACAATACCACAGTTCAAAAGCATTAATTCTTTGGTGCTCAGCTTTCTTTATGGTCCAATTCTCACATCCATACATGACTACTGGAAAAACCATAGCTTTGACTAGCCAGACTTTTGTTGGCAAAGGAATGTCTCTGCTTTTTAATATGCTGTCTAGATTTGTCATAGCTTTTCTTCCAAGGAGCAAGCGTCTTTTAATTTTATGGCTACAGTCACCATCTGCAGTGATTTTGGAGCCCAAGAAAATAAAGTCTGTCACTGTTTCCATTGTTTTCCCATCTATTTGCCATGAAGTGATGGAACAAGATGCCATGATCTTAGTTTTTTAAATGTTCAGTTTTAAGTCAGCTTTTTCACTGAAACTATGAGCCATACCATGTAGGGCCACCCAAGGCAGATGGGTGGGTCATGGTGGAGAGTTCTGACAAAACTTGGTCTACCGGAGAAGGGAATGGCAAACCACTTCAGCATTCTTGCCTTGAGAACCCCATGAACAGTATGAAAAGACAAAAAAGATATTCCACTCTGTTGTGGCATATATGCAAGCTAAGGGCTGTTATATCTTCTTGGAAAATTGAGCCCTTTATCATTATGTAATCAGCTTCTAGATTCCTGTTAATTTTCCTTGCCTTAACGTCTGTTGTATTTGAAATTGACATAATTACTCCTGCTTTGTTTTAGTGTTAGCATGGCATATTTTTCTCCATCCATGTAGGTTTTTAAATATATATATACATTTAAATTTTTTACTTTGGTTGTGCTGGGTCTTTATTGCTGCACATGGGCTTTCTGTAGTTGTGATGAGCAGGGGCTTCTTACCATAGTGGCATGTGTTGTTACAGATGATGGGCTCAAGGCTTATGGGCTTCAGTGGTTGCAGTGTGTGGGCTCAGTAGTTGTGACACAGGGGGCTTAGTTGACCCATGGCATGTGGGATCTTCCCAGACAGGTTGTCAAACATGTGTCCCCTGAATTGCCAGGGAGATGCTTAACCGCTGAACCAACAGAGAAGCCCCTGTCTATTCCGTTTTCTTTTTGTCTGTGCTGGTCTTTGTTGCTGTGTGGGCTTTCTCTAGGTGTGGTGAGCAGGGGCTACTCTTTAGTTTCAGTGCATAGCCTTCTCACTGTGGTGGCTTCTCTTGTTTTCGATCACGGGGTCTAGGTGCTCAGCCTTCAGTAGTTGCAGCACATGAGTGCAGTGACTGTGGCTCTCTGGCACGGGAGAGAGTGCACGGGCTTCATTGCTCTGAGGCATGTGGGGTCTTCCCGGATCAGGGATCAAATCTCTGTCTCCTGCAATAGCATTGGATTCTTTACCACTGAGCCAGTAAAGAAGCTCCCCATTTAGTTTTAATTATTTGTATTTAACATGGATTTCATTTTTCTAATTAATTTATTTTTTATTGAAGGATAATTGCTTTACAGAATTTTGTTGTTTTATGTCAAACCTCAACATGAATCAGCCATATATCAGGGGTATACATATATCTCCTCCCTTTTGAACCTCCCTCCCATGTCCCTTCCCATCCCACCCTCTAGTTGATACAGAGGGCCTGTTTGGGTTTCCTGAGCCATACAGCAAATTCCCATTGGCTCTCTATCTATTTTACATATAGTATTGTAAGTTTCCATGTTACTCTTTCCATACATCTCAGTTTCTCGTACCCTCTCCCCGTGTCCATACATCTCAGTTTCTCATACCCTCTCCCCGTGTCCATAAGTCTGTTCTCGATATCTGTTTCTCCATTCAGTTCAGTTCAGTTGCTCAGTCATGTCCGACTCTTTGTGACCCCATGAATTGCAGCACACCAGGCCTCCTTGTCAGAGAAGGCAGTGGTACCCCACTCCAGTACTCTTGCCTGGAAAATCCCATGGATGGAGAAGCCAGGTAGGCTGCAGTCCATGCTAAGGGTCGGACACAACTGAGCGACTTCCCTTTCACTTTTCACTTTCATGCATTAGAGAAGGAAATGGCAACCCACTCCAGTGTTCTTGCCTGGAGAATCCCAGGGACGGGGGAGCCTGGTGGGCTGCCGTGTATGGGGTCACAGAGTTGGACACAACTGAAGTGACTTAGCAGCAGCAGCAGCAACAGGCCTCCTTGTCCATCACCGACTCCCAGAGTTCACTCAAACTCATGTCAGTCGAGTCGGTGATGCTATCCAGCCATCTCATCCTCTGTCGTCCCCTTCTCCTCCTGCTCCCAATCCCTCCCAGCATCAGAATCTTTTCCAATGAGTCAACTCTTCGCTGAGATGGCCAAAGTACTGGAGTTTCAGCTTTAGCATCATTCCTTCCAAAGAACACCCAGGACTGATCTCCTTTAGAATGGACTGGTTAGATCTCCTTGCAGTCCAAGGGACTCTCAAGAGTCTTCTCCAACACCACATTTCAAAAGCATCAATTCTTTGGTGCTCAGCCTTCTTCACAGTCCAACTCTCACATCCATACATGACCACAGGAAAAACCATAGCCTTGACTAGACGGACCTTAGTTGGCAAAGTAATGTCTCTGCTTTTTAATATGCTATCTAGGTTGGTCATAACTTTTCTTCCAAGGAGTAAGCGTCTTTTAATTTCACGGCTGCANCTGCATATCTTAGATCATTGATATTTCTCCCGGCAATCTTGATTCCAGCTTGTGCTTCTTCCAGCCCAGGGTTTCTCATGATGTACTCTGCATAGAAGTTAAATAAGCAGATTGACAATATACATCCTTGACATACTCCTTTTCCTATTTGGAACCAGTCTGTTGTTCCATGTCCACTTCTAACTGTTGCTTCTTGATCTGCATAGAGGTTTCTCAAGAGGTGTCAGGTGGTCTGGTATTCCCATCTGTTTCAGAATTTTCCACAGTTTATTGTGATCCACACAATCAAAGGCTTTGGCATAGTCAATAAAGCAGAAATAGATGTTTTTCTGGAACTCTCTTTCTTTTTCGATTTCTCCATTGCTGCCCTTAAATTCTTCAGTACGATTTTCTAGAGTCCATATATATGCATTAGAATACAATATTTATCTTTCTCTTTCTTACTTCACTCTGTATAATAGGTTATAGGTTCATCCACCTCATTAGAACTGACTCATATGTGTTCCTTTTATGGCTGAGTAATATTCCATTGTGTATATGTACCACAACTTCTTTATCCATTCATCTGTCAATGGACATCTAGGTTGCTTCCATGTTCTGGCTATTGTAAATAGTGCTGCAGTAAACAATGGGATACATGTGTCTTTTTCAATTTTGGTTTCCTCAGGGTATATGCCTAGTAGTGAGATTGCTGGGTCATATGGTGGATTTATTCCTATTTTTTAAGGAATCTCCATACCCTCTTCCATAGTGGCTGTATCAGCTTACATTTGCACCAACAATGCAAGAGTGTTCCCTTTTCTCCACACCCTTTCCAGCATTTATTGTTTGTAGACTTTTTGATGAGGGCCATTCTGACTAGTGTGAGGTGATATCTCATTGTAGTTTTTATTTCCTTTTCTCTAATAATGAGCAGTTTTCATGTGTTTGTTAGCCATCCATGTGTCTTCTTTGGAGAAATGTCTGTTTAGGTCTTTTTTTCACTTTTTGATTGGGTTGTGTGTTTTTCTGGTATTGAGTTGTATGAGGTGCTTATATAGTTTGGAAATTAATTCTTTGTCAGTTGTTTCATTTGCTCTTATTTTCTCCCATTCTGAGGGTTGTCTTTTCACTTTGCTTATAGTTTCTCTTGCTGTGCAAAAGATTTTAACGTTATCAGGTCCCACTTGTTTACTTTTGTTTTTATTTCCGTTATTCTAGGAGGTGGGCAGAGGATCTTGCTTTGATTTTTGTCATCAAGGGTTGTGCCCATGTTTTCCTCTAAGAGTTTTATAGTTTCTGGTCTTACATTTAGGTCTTTAATCCATTTTGAGTTTATCTTTGTGTACCTGGGAGAAATATCAGTAACCTCAGATATGCAGATGACACCACCCTTATGGCAGAAAGTGAAGAGGAACTAAAAAGCCTCTTGATGAAAGTGAAAGAGGAGAGTGAAAAAGTTGGCTTAAAGCTCAACTTTAAGCTCAGAAAACGAAGATCGTGGCATCCGGTCCCATCACTTCATGGGAAATAGATGGGGAAACATTGAAACAGTGTCAGACTTTATTTTTTTGAGGCTCCAAAATCACTGCAGATGGTGATTGCAGCCATGAAATTAAAAGACGCTTACTCCTTGGAAGAAAATTTATGACCAACCTAGATAGCATATTAAAAAGCAGAGACATTACTTTGCCAACTAAGGTCCGTCTAGTCAAGTCTATCGTCTTCCCAGTAGTCATGTATGGATGTGAGAGTTGGACTGTGAGGAAGGCTGAGCACCAAAGAATTGACGCTTTTGAAATGTGGTGTTGGAGAAGACTCTTGAGAGTCCCTTGGACTGCAAGGAGATCTAACCAGTCCATTCTGAAGGAGATCAGCCCTGGGATTTCTTTGGAAGGAATGATGCTAAAGCTGAAACTCCAGTACTTTGACCACCTCATGCGAAGAATTGACTCACTGGAAAAGACTCTGATGCTGGGAGGGATTGGGGGCAGGAGGAAAAGGGGACGACCGAGGATGAGATGACTGGATGGTATCACTGACACGATGGACGTGAGTTTGGGTGAACTCCAGGAGTTGGTGATGGACAGGGAGGCCTGGCGTGCTGTGATTCATGGGGTCGCAAAGAGTCGGACACGACTGAGCGACTGAACTAACTGAACCTACTAATTGTGTTAGGAAGTGTTCTAATTTCATTCTTTTATATGTAGCTGTCCAGTTTTCCCAGCACCATTTATTGAAGAAGCTGTCTTTGCCCCATTGTATATTATTGCCTCCTTTGTCATAAATAAGGTATGTATAGGTGCATGGGTTTATTTCTGGTCTTTCAGTCTTGTTCTGTTGGTCTATATTTCTGTTTTTTGTGCCAGTACCATACTGTCTTGATGACTGTAGCTTTGTAGTATAATCTGTAGTCAAGAAGGTTGATTCCTACAGCTCCATTCTTCTTTCTCAAGACTGCTTTCACTATTCAAGGTCTTTTGTGTTTCTATATGAATTGTGAAATTTTTTGTTCTATTTCTGTGAAAAATGCCATTGGTAATTTGATAGGAATCACACTGAATCTGCAGATTATGTTTGGTAGTATAGTTATTTTCACAATATTAATTCTTCCTACCCATGAACATGGAATATTTCTCCATCTGTTTATGGCATCTTTGATTTCTTTCATGTGTGTAGTTTTTTTGTTTCCTTAGGTAAGTTTATTCCTAGATATTTTATTCTGGTTTTGCAATGGTGAAAGGGATTGATTCCTTAATTTCTCTTTCTGGTTTTTCACTATTAATATATAGAAATGCAAGTGATTTATGTGTATTGACTTTGTTTCCTGAAACTTTGCTGAATTCACAAGTTAGCACTAGTAACATTCTGATACTATCTTTAGGGTTTTCTATGTACAGTATCATGTCATCTGCAAGTGGAAAGCTTTACTTCTTCTTTTCCAATCTGGATTCCTTTTATTTCTTTTTCTTCTCTGATTGCTATAGCTAGGACTTCTAAAACTATGTTGAATAATAGTGATGAAAGTGGATACCCTTGTCTTCTTCCTGATCTTAGGGGGAATGCTTTCAGTTTTTCACCACTGAGAATAATGTTTGCTGTAGGCTTATCATATCTGGCCTTTACTATGTTGAGGTAGGTTCCTTCTATGCCCTTTTTTTTTTTTGAGTTTTAATCATAAATGGGTGTTGAATTTTTTCAAAGGCCTTTTCTGCATCTATTGAGATTATTTCATATGGTTTTTATCTTTCAATTTGTTAATATGATGTATCACATTGATTGATTTGTGTATATTGAAGAATCCTTGCATCCCTGGAATAAACCTAGCTTGATCATGTTATATGAGTTTTTTGATGTGTTGCTGAATTCTGTTTCCTAAAATTTTGTTGAGGATTTTTGCATCTATATTCATCAGTGCTGTTGGCCTGTAGTTTTCTTTTTGTGTGTTATCTTTGTCTGGTTCAGGTATCAGGGTGATGGTAGCCTTGTAGAATGAGTTTGGAAGTGTTCCTCCCTCTGCAATTTTTTGAAAAAGTTTTAGAAGGATAGGCATTAGCTTTTTCTCTGAGTGTTTGATAGAGTTCTCCTATAAAGCCATCTGGTTCTGGGCTTTTGTTTTTTGGGAGATTTTTTATCACAAGTTCAATTTCAGTGCTTGTAACTGGGTTGTTCATAATTTCTGTTTCTTCCTGGTTCAGTCTTGGAAGACTGAACTTTTCTAAGAATCTGTCCATTTCCTCCAGGTCATCCATTTTATTGCCATATAGTTGTTCATAATAGTCTCTTATAATCCTTTGTATTTCTGCATTGTCTTTTGTAAGCTCTCCTTTTTCATTTCTAATTTTGTTGATTTAATTCTTCTCTCTTTTTTTCTTGATGAGTCTGGCCAAAAGTTTGTCAATTGTATCTTCTCAAAGAACCAGCTTTTACTTTTATTAATCTTTACTATTGTTTATTTCATTTCTTTCCACTAATTTTAGGGGTTTTTTTGTTCTTCTTTTTCCATTTGTTTTTGGTATAAAGTTTCTTATTTCCCTTTTGATTTCTTCAGTAACCTATTTGTTATTTAGAAATGTATTGTTTAATCTCCATGTGTGCATATTTTTTTGTTGTTTTTTTTCCTTGTAATTGATATCTAGTCTCATAGCGTTATGATCAGAGAAGATGCTTGATACAATTTCAATTTTCTTAAATTTACTGAGGTTTGATTTGTGACCCAAGATGTGGTCTATCCTGGAGAATGTTCCATGTGCACTTGAGAAGAAGGTGTATTCTGCATTTGAAAGGAATGTCAGGAAGATATCAATGAGATCCATCTCATCTAATGTATCATTTAAGACTTATATTTCTTTATTAATTTTCTGTTTTCATGATCTGTCCATTGGTGTGAGTGAGGTGTTAAAATCTACTATTATTGTGTTACTGTCAATTTCTCCTTTTATGGCATGTTACTGTCAATTTCTCCTTTAGTGTTTGTCTTATGTATTGAGGTGTTCCTATGTTGGGTGCATCAGTTCAGTTCAATCGCTCAGTCATGTCCGACTCTGCGACCCTTGCACAGATATTTATAATTGTTGTGTCTTCCTCTTGGATTGATCCTTTGATCATTATGTAGTGTCCTTCCTTATCTCTTGCAATATTCTTTATTTTAAAGTCTATTTTGTCTGATATGAGGATTGCTACTCCAGCTTTCTTTTGCTTTCCATTTGCATGGAGTATATTTTCCATCATCTCACTTTCATTCTATATGTGTCTTTAGGTCTGAAGTGAGTTTCCTGTAGACAGCATATATATGGGTCTTGTTTTTGTGTCCATTCAGCCAGTCTGTGTCTTTTGGTTGGAGCATTTAATCTGTTTACATTTAAAGTAATTATTTTTATATATGTTTCTATTGCCATTTTCTTAATTGTTTGGGTTTGATTTTGTATATCTTTTTCTTCTCTTGTATTTCTTGACTATATAAGTCCCTTTAACATTTGTTGTAAAGGTGGTTTGGTGGTACTGAAGTCTGTTAACTGTTGCTTGTGTGGAAAGCTTTTTATTTCTCCATCAATTTTGAATGAGATCCTTGCCAGGTACAGTAGTCTTGTTTGTAGATTTTTCCCTTTCAGTACTTTAAATATATCCTGCCATTCCCTTCTGGCCTGCAGAGTTTCTGCTAAAAGATCAGCTGTAAATGTATGGGGTTTCCCTTGTATGTTATTTGTTGCTTCTCCCTTGCTGCTTTTAATATTCTTTCTTTGTGTTTAGTCTTTGTTAGTTTGATTAGCATGTGTCTTGGCGTGTTTCTCCTCGGGTTTATCCTGTACATGACTCTCTGTGCCTCTTGAACTTGATTGACTATTTCCTTTTCCATGTTGGGGAAATTTTCAACTATAATCTCTTCAAAAATTTTCTCATTCCCTTCTTTTTCTGTTTTTCTTCTGGGACCCCTATAATTTGAATATTTGTGCGTTTGATATTGTCCCAGAGGTCTCTGAGACTGTCTTCAATTCTTTTCATTCTTTTTACTTTATTCTGCTCTTCAGAAACTATTTCTACCATTTTACCTTCCAGTTCACTGATTCTTCCTTTTGCTTCAGATATTCTGTTATTGATTCCTTCCAGAGTATTTTTAATTTCAGTATTGTGTTGTTTATCTCTGTTTGTTTATTCTTTTATTCTTCTAGGTCTTTATTGATTCTTGCATATTCTCCATTCTGTTTTCAAGGTTTTTGGTCATCTTTACTATCATTATTCTGAATTCTTTTGCAGGTAGTTTGCCTATTTCCTCTTCATTTATTTGGACTTCTGTGTTTCTAGTTGTTCCTTTATTTGTGTAGTATTTCTCTGCCTTTTCATTATTTTTTTTAACTTATTGTGTTTGAGATCTCCTTTCCCAGGCTTCAAGGTTGAATTCTTTCTTCATTTTGGTTTCTGCCCTCCTAATGTTGGTCCCTTGTTTTGTGTAAGCTTCATATAGGGTGAGATTTGTACTGAGTTTTTTCGTTTGTTTGTTTTACCTCTGATGGGCAAGGCTGAGTGAGGTGGTAATCCTGTCTGCTGATGACTGGGTTTGTATTTTTGTTTTGTTTGTTGTTTAGATGAGGCATCCTGCATAGGGTGCTACTGGTGGTTGGGTGATGCTGGGTCTTGTATTCAAGTGGTTTCCTTTGGGTGAGTTTGCACTATATGATATACCCTAGGATTAATTCTCTGGTAGTCTTAGGGTCTTGGAGTCAGTGCTCCACTCAAAAGGCTCAGAGTTTAATCTCTGGTCAGGTACAAAGATTCCATAAGTGGTTTGTTGTGGCTTAAAGTGAGATTAAAACAAATACCCAAAAATGAGAAACCAAAGATGAATACCACATAAATGGCCGTTACAAAATCAAGCAAATAATAATTAAAATAGTGGAATATACACATATACATATACACTCATAAGCAAAATCAAAACAGTCCAACAAAAAAAAAGTACAATAGATTGACCTGGCAAACAAAGGAAGCCAAAAACTATATCTACCAGTTAAAAACAAAACTAATCAAGCTCAAACTAGAAAACAAAACTAAAGCAAGATGCCAAGTGGGGAAGAAAGCAGGGAAACTAAAATTAACAAATGTTGAGAGGAAAGAAAGAAAAGAAAGCAAGAATAGATATGCAAAGTTAAATAGAGGTAGATAAAGAAGGTTTATATACATTAAACATTATCTGTAAAGGGAAAAAACAGTGGGAAAAGTAAACAAAGGAATAAATGTAGAAAAATAATAATAGGTTTTTAAAACATTGAAAATTAAAAAAAAAGGAAGAAGAAAGAAAAAAAAAAACCTCCAAAGAACTGCAGAAGCCCAACATAGAAGCAGAAGTTTATAACAACAGTGAAAAGTATGAATGAAAAAAAAAACTCAAAAGCTTAATTAGATTTCATAGTGCCTATAAAATCGACAACTACAATAGAGGGAGGGAAAAAAGACAAAAAAATCCAAAAGAATGTACAGAACAAGTCAAAACATAAGAATAACAAATGTTTTTCTTGAGTCACTGCTGTCAGAGTCCTTTTCCTCGCTGGGAGTCACAGTCGCCCTCACCTTTCTAGGGTGCCCTCTGACACTGTGCTGGTCTCTGCACCTGCTGTGGGGGCAGCTCAGATTCTACTCTGGCCCTACTCCTGTGTGTTCTTGCCTCCAGTGTCCACAGCTATTAGATCTAGTGCCTTTTCTTTTGTGGGAGCTCTTAATGTCCTTTTATGTATTCCATAGACACAGAGTCTGCCTACTTGATCGTGTGGGTTTAATCTGCAGCTTATACAGCTGGTGGGAAGGTTTTAGATCTTCTTTCTTAGCCACACTGTGCCTTGATTTCAATTGTGGTTTTATTTCCATCTGTGCATGTGGGTCATCCACTGGGGTTTGCTCCTGAGGCTGTCCTGAAGGACTTGGGTCTGCCCCAGTGAGGGCCAGGTGTGGAGGTGGTGCACCTGCTTGGGTCTCAGGGGTTCTAGCAGCACCAGATACTCAGGGGAGTTGGTGGCTAGGGGAGCAGGAAATATAGTGCTCTAGAAGGGTATGGCAACCAGTATTGGCCAATACACTCCAATATTCTTGCCTGGAGAACCCCACCTGACAGAGAAGCCTGGCAGGCCACAGTCCACTGTGTCGCAAAGAGTTGGACATGACCGAAGTGACCCTGCGTGCATAGATGCAATAATATTTTTTGCCTGAGGCAGCTCTGCTCCAGTGAGGGTTAAGCATAAATGTGGCACAGCTGCTTGGGTTGTAGGGACCCTGGCGGCACCAAGTGTGCAGAGGCACAAACTGCCTCTGCCAAAAGGAATTATGGCCGTAGCAGAGTCTTTTCTTGAGCCTCTTGTAGCTGGCGATCAGAAGGCTTCTTTGGCTAGTCTTTCTCCATAGCTCCACCCATTCAGGCACTTAGAGGGATCTCTTGCCTGGGGTCCTTCTCTGTTGTTCAGGGCATCAGGCACATAAAGAGGGCCCCCCCCACCCCGAGCTGGGGTCCTACTCTGTAGATCGTTGCATCAGGCTCTTAAAGGGGCACCCTGGGTGGAGCCCTACTCTGTAGTTCAATACAGTCAGGTGTCAGTTGTTTGATGGGCCAGCCTCTCTACTGTTCAGTTGCTGATGCTGCAGTGTGGGAAGAGAGAGGCTATGGTGTTGGCTCCACCCCCTGTGTGTGACTCAGCAGTACTGTCTTGCTTCCATGGCTGCCAGGCTTTCCTCCACAGGCATTTCCCACCACGATCTCCTCCCTCACATGTTCTCTCTCTGTCTCTCTGCCGTCAACAGCAGCCCTCGCTCTGGGATTACTCCACAATCCCTAAACTCCAGCTCCCAGCTGCTGCACCTTCTAGGGGACCTGCGTCCCTGTCCTGGGTATGTCTGGGGCTGCAGCAAGTACTGTCTGATTCTCATTCCATTTAGGCTGCCACCAATCAGCTGTTTCACTCTTAGCCTTAAATGTTTCTCCTCTGACTCAGGCAGTTGCCCCAATGTGGGGATCAGACCCCTGCTTCAGTCCCCCACCCGCCAAGGGCAGGTGCAGTCCTACTAACACTCCTGTTTCCCACCCACCCCCAATTCCTTCATTCTACTGAGTTTTGTATGGTTCTATATATTCTCTTCTGCTGGTCAGGTACTCATGTCCTCTCTCAGCTGATGTTCTACACGCACTTCTGTGTCTGAAGGTGTATTCCTGACGTATCTGTGGAGAGAGATGTACTCCACATCCACCTATTCCTCTGCCATCTTTTTCTCCTCCTCTAACATGGATTTCTTGTAGACAAGCTACAATTAGTCTTGTTTTGATATAGTCTGTCAATGTCAATTTTTATTTGGTGCATTTAGACCATTGAGGTTCAAAGTGCTTATTGTTATAGTTAGACTAGTATCTATTATATTTATTACTGCTTTATATTTGTTGTCCTTGTGATTTTTTTCCTCTTTTGTTTTTCACCCTTTTTCTGCCTTTGGTGGCTCTAATTGAGCATTTTATCTCATTTTATCTCCTTTCTTAGCATAGTTGTTACACTTCTTTTCTTACCTGTTTTAGTGATTTCTCTAGAGTTTGCAATGTACGTCAATAGTTAATTCAAATCCACTTTCATCAATTCACTTTTTGAAGTTTACAGTGCAGAGCACAAGCTCACTAAGTACCTTATAACAAAGTAATCCAAATTCTTCCCTCTTGTCCCTTAGATCATTGCTATCATTCATATCACATGTATGTGAATAAACATCAGGATATACATATACACATAAACATACATAATTGAATACAGTGTTCATATCATTATTATTGAACAAAGTGTCATCTGTTACATCAATTAGGAACAGGAAAAATAAAAGCTTTTATTTTGGTTTCAGTTATTCCTTCTTCAATTCTCTTCACATAGTTCTGAATTTCTTACCTTTATCATTTTCTTTCTCTCTAAAGATCTTCTTTTAACATTTCTTACAAAGAAGCTCTATTGGCAACAAATCATCTTAATTTTCATTGTCTAAAAAAGCATTTATTTCTTTTCCACTTCTGAAGATAATTTCAGAGTATAGAATTCTAGATGGTCAGTCTTTTATCTTAATATTTGAATATTTGATTTTATTCTCTTCTTGCTTGCATGTTTTCTGAGAATTTGGATATAATCTTATCTTTGTTCCTCTATAGGTAAGATATTTTCTCCCCTCTGGCTTCTTTCAGAATTTTTCTTTAATTTTTTGGGGGGGTTCAGTTCAGTTCAGTCGCTCAGTCGTGTCCGACTCTTTGCGACCTCTTGAATCACAGCACGCCAGGCCTCCCTGTCCATCACCATCTCCCAGAGTTCACTCAGACTCAGGTCCATCGAGTCAGTGATGCCATTCAGCCATCTCATCCTCGGTCGTCCCCTTCTCCTCCTGCCCCCAATCCCTCTCAGCATCAAAGTCTTTTCCAATGAGTCAACTCTTTGCATGAGGTGGCCAAAGTACTGGAGTTTCAGCTTTAGCATTCCTTCCAAAGAAATCCCAGGGTTGATCTCCTTCAGAATGGACTGGTTGGATCTCCTTGCAGTCCAAGGGACTCTCAAGAGTCTTCTCCAACACCACAGTTCAAAAGCATCAATTCTTTGGCGCTNTTCACTTTCTGCCATAAGGGTGGTGTCATCTGCATATCTGAGGTTATTGATATTTCTCCCGGCAATCTTGATTCCAGCTTGTGTTTCTTCCAGTCCTGCGTTTCTCATGATGTACTCTGCATATAAGTTTGAAAATGATATGCCTGTATGTAGGGTTTTGGTATTAATCCTGCATGTGTTCTTTGAGCTTCCTGGAAGTGTGATTTGGTCTCTGACATTAATTTGGGAATATTCTCATTATTGTTTCAAACGTTTCTTCTGTTCCTTTCTCTCTTTCTTCTTCTGTTAGACCCATTATACATAACGTTATACCATTTGTAGCTGTGCCACATCCCTTGGAAATTTTTTTTTTCAGTTTTGTCATCCTTGCTTTTCAGTTTTCAAGGTATCCATTCATATATCCTCTAGATCAGAGATTGTTTTCTCACCAAATCTACTAATAAGTTTATCAAAGGCACTCTTCGTTTCTGTACAGTGTTTTTTATCTCTAGTATTTCTTTTTGATTCTTTCTTAGGATTTCCAACTCTCTGCTTACATTACCCATCTGTTCTTGCTTGCTTGTCTACTTTACCCATTAGAACAGTGGTCCCCAGCCTTTTTGGCACCAGAGACAGGTTTCATGGAAGACAATTTTTCCATGGACTTGGGCATGGGGTGGTGGTTTGGGTATGGTTCAAGCCCATTACATTTATTGTGCACTTTATTTCTATTATTATTATATCACCTCCATCTCAGATCATCAGGCATTAGATCCTGGGGGTTAGGGACCCAAGCATTAGACACTTACATATTAATTATTATTGTTTTTAATTTTCAGTTGGATAATTCCAACATCTCTGCCATGTCTGGTTCTGATTCTGTCTCTTCAATTTTTTTTTCTCTTTTCTTTATGTTTAGTAACTTTTTTCTTAATAGCTGGACAAGATGTGTACTAAGTAAAAGGAACTGCTGTAAATTAGCTATTTGTAATGTAACAGTGAGAGGTGAAGGGGGGGGAAGTGTTCTGTAGTCTTGTGATGAGATCTCAGTCTTCTAGTGAGCCTATGCTTCTGCACTGTGAACTTTATAGGTTTTTCTCAGTTTTTTCTTCCTCTTAGATGAGATAAGGTGCTTAGAGCTGTCTAAAATTGATTATTTCCTTTCTCCCTAATCAGTTAGGCTCTTATAATATCCCAACAGGTTCAGTTTAGTTCATTCCATCGTTCAGTCATGTCCAACTCTTCACGACTTCATGGACTGCAGCACGCCAAGCCTCCCTGTCCATCACCAACTGCCTGAGTCTACCCAAACTCATGTCCATTGAGTCAGTGATGCCATCCAACCATGTCATCCTCTGTCATCCCCTTCTCCTCCTGCCTTCAATCTTTCCCAGCATCAGGGTCTTTTCCAATGAGTCAGTTCTTCGCATCAGGTGGCCAAAGTATTGGAATTTCAGTTTCAGCATCAGTCCTTCCATTGAATATTCAGGACTGATTACCTTTAGGATGGACTGGTTGGATCTCCTTGCAGTCCAAGGATCTCTCAAGAATCTTTTCTAATACCACAGTTCAAAAGCAGCTATTCTTCAGTGCTCAGCTTTCTTTATAGTCCAACTCTCACATCCATACATGACTGTTAGAAAAACCATAGCTTTGACTAGATGGACCTTTGTTGACAAAGTAATGTCTCTGCTTTTTAATATGCTATCTAGGTTGGTCATAACTTTTCTTCCAAGGAGCCAAGTATCTTTTAATTTCATGGCTGCAGTCACCATCTGCACTGATTTTGAAGCCCAAGAAAATAGTCTGTCACTGTTTCCACTGTTTCCCCATCTGTTTGCCATGAAGTGATGGGACCAGATGCCACGATTTTAGTTTTCTGAATGTTGAGTTTTAAGCCAACTTTTTCACTCTGCTTTTTCACTTTCATCAAGAGGCTCTTTAGTTCTTCACTTTCTGCCATAAGGGTGGTGTCATCTGCATATCTGAGGTTATTGATATTTCTCCCAGCAGATTAGACTCTGGTTAACTAGTTTCCCATGAGGTCAGGCCTTGTTAAGAAAACAGAGAGCTTTGTTGAATTTAAAAATGATTCCCTTTCCCCTCTTCCTGCATAAAGCAGGGGTGGCTTCTTCACTGATATTTACCACGTGAACCTGGTGGGAACTCCAGAGGTAAACCTCATAGTATTGTGGGGATCCTTTATGCCTGAGTCCCCCTGGAATTTTTAACTATCACAGTTGTTCACACTGACCCTCCAGCCATTCACTAATTCCATTTCAGGTTTTCTTGCCAGCACTGCTGCCTATGGTTGTTTCTGCTTGTGGTTCTCTGCCCCAGTCAGCCATGATTCCCTGTATTCATTTATCTGTTATATCCAATCTTGGGGACCAAGGTTTACCCTGTGTCCTCCCTTCTCTTAAGGATGCAAGAAGAGATGTTGATTTTCCAGTCTGTTCTGCTTCTTACTTTTGTTAAGACAAAGTGATGATTTCTAAGCTTCTTAAATGCAGAATGGGAAACTGGAAGTCTCTATATGGTGCATTTTTTAAAATTGTTAGCTACAATGCTATTATTATATCTTAAAATTGACACTGATTCCTGATCATCACCACTTATTTAGGCACAAAACAAATTCTCCAGTTTGGTTCTTTGGAATTAAGAGTCCAAAGTCCATACATTGCATTTGCTTGATAGGTTCACAAGTCTCTTTCAGTCTGTAGGTTCTTTTTGTTTTGCAAATTATTTGTTGAAGTATTTTTTTTGGTTTTCCCCACTCTCAGGTTACAGAACATTCTACCATCTTGAATGTGATAAAGGGTGCAGTCACCCCCTCAACCCTCTACTGACCTAAGATGCTCCCTTGATCAAATACAGTCTTCTCTCAATCAGTCATCTCTCAGTACACACATGGGATTAACTTCAGGACTCTACAAGATGCTCAAGTCTCATATAAGTGGCAGAGTACAGTTGGTGGTAGAGTTGGCCCTTCTTATCCACAGATTGAATTGTACTTAATTTCTGTATGCATGTAAGCCTGTTTTATTATTTTATGTTCTGTTTCTTGGGCCTATAGTATATTCATGCTACAGTACCATTTTGTTTTAATAACAGAATCTTTCTATTATGCTTAATACAAAGTAGGGCTATTTCCCACTCATTTCTCTTGTTTTTTTCTGGGAATTCTTTTTTTGTTAACTCATTTATTTACTGATTTGTTAGGCTATAGTAAGTGGATCTTCTTCCCATTTTCAAATTGATTTATTACATTTGGAAAATGAATAACCTCAAAGCTGTTATCATTCTTTCAGAGGAAGTAATTACCAATAGACTATTTATTGTTTTTCATGTATAATTCTTAAAAAAATTATAGTCTATGTTTTAATTTCATTTTTAAAAATTATTTATTTATGTGGCTGTGCTGTGCCTTTGATTCTGTGCAGGCTTTTTTGTCTAGTTGTGGTGCATAGGGACTACCCTCTAGTTGTGGTTCTCAGGTTTCTCACTTCAGTGGCTTCTCTTGCTGCTGAGCACAGGAGCTAGAGTACATGGGATTCAGGATTTGCAGCTCCTGGACTCTAGAGCACAGGCTCAGTAGTTGTGGCATGGGCTTAGTTGCTCTGCGCCACGTGAGATTCTCCCAGATCAGGGATTGAACCCTGTCTCCTGCACTGGAAGGTGGATTCTTTACCACTGAGCCACTGGGGAAGCCCTTAATTTCGTTCATTTTTTTTTTAATGAAATGTTATAACCTAGGAATTTGTTAAGGTAAGATTTAGAAAGAAAAAGAGAAAGTTAAATCGTTTGATGCTTTAAAAAAGGGTCAGAACATAATTTTCATGGTTAAAAGCATGGAGTCTTTTTTCTGTCTACTCTAAGCTTATTTCAAAATTTATCCAAGAGTCTGAACTTTCTGAGGGGTCTGATCATTTACCTTTGTTATATCTGTAAGATATTGGATGGTAATCGACCCGGAAGTCTGTATAATGCAGTAAGTGTTTTCCACATGCCGGTGCCCTTCACATCATTCACCTGAGCATACACTGTAGGTTCCAGTGGCTCATCCCACCAAATGGCATTTTTCACCCTCCAGAGGAATTGTTGAAAGTATTTACTTTTAAGCAAAATGCTCTTTGCCTTTCGCCTTGGTAGCTGTATTTCTGATTTGTTGAGTAATGCATTTTATTGTCACATATGGTCTTAACAACCTGTATTTCCAGTGTTACTTTTTCAACTAGAGCTGAATTAAAGGGAACAAGAAGGAGAATGCTCCTTGGCATCCTCTGCAAAACTGTGTGAAGCTGCTCCAGAACTTACTGGCGGGGAGGTGACCCGCTTCGAGACTAGCCACCCTTCCTCCACCCACAGTGCTCAGATGGAAAGCTGAGGGCAGCAGCTCCATGAGTAGGCCTGGACTCCTTGCTGTTTATTTTACTTGTGATAGCATGTTCTCCCTCAGCAACTAATAAAATTTATTTAGTTTGGAAAATTAATGTCTGCTAATCCATAGGGGACAGACCATCCAGAAATGCTGGGTGGTCTTCAACTTGTCCAGTTCCTATGGCCTCAGCTCAGCAAGTTCCCCAAACAGTGGCGTCAGGCCTGGAGCCTTTCCATGGACACTTTCCCATAGACGCAGCGTCCCAGCCACATGTTGACACAGGGAGGCTGATTCAAATTACCAACCCTGCACTCATACCCCCTTTCCTTCAGCCCCTTGAAGAGTTCCCCACATGGGCTGCATAGTCATTTAGAAACCACGTACTTTCTTTGACCAAGGTGCCCTGCCCTGTTTTTAGCCTTCCAACTATTTGCTTACCACAATCACCAGTGGAATTTCATCTGGTTTACAATTGGCTGGGTGTCTTTGGCCTTGGCCTCCAAATACAGTCGTGTATTTCCAGAAATGGACAGCTCGTCTTCTTTTAAACAGCAGATGATTGCTCCTCTCTGTCGTTTAGATAACCTAGAGGAAATTTATAATTTCTTGGCCTAAAAGCCAAGCCTGACTTCTTAAATCTATCCCTGGGGTTGCCATAATAGCCACCTGCAGGGTGCACATTGCCTAAAACCTTTCTGGGAGGGCTACTGCAATCCTCTCATAAATCTGTGGAGTATAAGTAATTCTGCATGACATGTCCTTTAAGATAAGCCTAAATCCATTGCTTCAACAATGTTGAGAAGTTTGATGACTAGATGGAAAATTTTTTCTACATACCAGAATGAATGAGCCAATGAACAAATGAAAGAGTGAGTATGTGACTGGCCAGACAACTAACCTCATGGGGTAGCTGTGCGTGTTAAAGAGGGTAACCATACAATTATAAATTGTAGTCTGGAACACTTTTGAGAGTTAAAAGAGGTGCCTGTTATAATTATGGTAGGATGACCTGTCCCAGGCACACTGAAACATATTTAAATGACTCTGGTGCCTACAGGGGACTTCCTCGGTGGCTCAGACAGTAAAGAATCCACCTACAATATGGAAGACCAGTGTTCAATCCCTGGATCGGGACGATCTGGAGAAGGGAATGGCTACCCACTCCAGTATTCTAGCCTGGAGAATTCCATGGACAGAGGAGCCTGGTGGTCTATAGTCCATGGGGTCACAAAGAGTTAGACACAACTGAGTGACTAACACTTTCACTTTCAGTGCCTATAGAATGTTTAGCATGATGCCTGGTACTCAAAACACTCAGTGACTGTTAGCTTGTTGCTGTTATTATTGTTGTTGTTGACTTTAAATAATAATTATTTTATTTTTTATAATGTTTTATTAGGTTTTTTCAAGCTTAAATCTTTTCCTGTAATCAAATTATCACTGAACTAAGGCCAGATGTAAAGAAATTTCCAATGCTGAAAAAGCTAATACTGCCTCCAATGGTGCTTAATAAGAAAAAAATAAATTATAAGAAAAGGCCAACTTCAGCCAAGTTTCTAGTTTTGTGGGTTTTTCTTTTTTTTTTCAGCTCAGATAAGAAAAACCAGGCTTTAAGAATTGCCAGAATTCTCTGGCAGCCCAGTGGTTAGGACTTGGCACTTTCCTTGTTGGGGCCTGGGTTCAGTCCTGGTCAAGGAACTAAGATCCTGCAAGATGCACAGCGCAGCCAAAAAAAGAAAGAAACAAGAATCGGGCTTTAAATATTGTTAATACAGGTGAATGTCTAAACAAAGAAAAGCTAGTGTAATACCAAGGACAAAAAGTTAGCAAAGCAGTAGTAGTAACTAATACTCCCATTTCTATCTCTCCTCATATCCTCTTCTTTAAATTTTTTACCTTACTAAGATATGATCACAAAATTATTTGTTGAAAAAGTTTACTTTTCAAGTAAAAACCTGCTGATACTGGTTTGTAATAGACATGCCAGTGTGTTTGGATTTGGATATTTCCTTTGATTGGTGTTGCTGCCCTTTGCTTTGAGACATGACTTCTCTGAACATATAAGTGATAATGATGGCACAGCTTCTTCAAATTTGATGTACTTCTCCGATCAGGTTGTCATGGAAATACATCTTTGAAATGTAATGGAGAATATTCTTTCCAGTTCCTTGGGATTAAGTAGTTCTCCAGAAAAGTTGGTCTTGATTTTTGTGGGCTCCTCCGGCAGCCCACGCAGCCCTTGATCTCTTTCTGGTTTGGAAAGGGGGAGCCTGCCTGCGTTTGTCTCAAGTGGGGAGGCCCCCTCCCCTCCTCTGCCTCTCAGACAGCATTAGAACATGTACTTCACCTCTCAAGGGCCTTATTGGCAAAGAATTGAGTTCCACATTCTGGTTTTTGTATTGAAACTATACAAAAACATTCAGGACTTCCCTGGTAGGTAAGAATCTGCCTGCCAATGCAGGGGACATGGGCTCGATCCTGGTCAGAGAAGATTCCACATGCCACGGGGCAACTAAGCCTGCCCACCACAGCTGCTGGAGCCCGCCCACTCCAGGGCCTCTGCTCTGCAACAAGAGAAGCCAGCACAGTGAGAAGCCTGTGCACCCCGATGAAGAGTGGCCCCCGCTCGCTGCAACTAGAGGAAAGCCCGTGCACAGCAGTGAAGACCCAGGGCAGCCAAAAATTAATTAATTAATTAATAATAAAAGCTTTTGGAGCCAAAATTATTTAATAAGTGGCTAGACCTGTTTCTTTACCTACTTCCTCCTTTTTGGAGAGGATGGGACACACAACTACCTCACTAAAGTGAATATTTGGGGAAACAAAGTTCAGTTTTTAAATGTCCAAGAGGCAGTTGTCAGAAGAATCTTAATATAGCGCATGAGATGTTGGACAGGGCAGAGTGTTCCTGTCCAGGCCTCTACTGCCCAGTGTCAGAAATTGTTATTTAGAGGCAGATATTCTATATGAAAGTGCAGACTGGGAGCCTACTCCTTGGTATGTTGCAGGAGAAAATTATAATCTGTTCCATGTAAGTCCCTATCATTTTCCTAAACCATAGCTATAATGCCTAAAACTTCCTGTGATTATTAGGTAGGAATTTTGGAGAGCCAAGTTTTTAATCATAACGTTTTTCTTGAATTTGTCATTTGATCAGTATCCAAGTTAGATAGCTAAAACAAGTATAGAAAGTAGGGAAAGGACAGCCTTAGAGTTTCTGTAACTAACACATGGTGAGTAGAATGAAAATTTTCAATCTCCCTAAAAATATTTTTTCTTTTTTTCCTTTATTGGCTCTTTAAAATTTCCACAGAAATAAATACGTTTTATCAGGTCAGGTCAAACAATGTAGAAGTATACACAGAAAATGTCAATTACCCTCCTCCTTCCCACCCTCCAGTCCTTCTCCTAAGCATACCTTATACCCCTATAAACATTAGAAATCTACATGAAACAATTTTCTCTTCTTTTTAAATTAGCTTTTAAAAAAAAAAAATTAAAAAGGAGAAACAGCATCACATCATACACATGACCCTGGAACCAGGTTTTTTAACCAACAAATCTTGTGTATCCCTCAAAGGGTATAGATCTAACTCATTATAAAATAGAAATATATATCCTGATATGAACGGATCTTAATCTGTTTAGCTCTTTGCCCGTGTGTGTGTGTGTGTGTGTTCAGTCGTTCAGTCATGTCCAACTCTTTGTGACCCCATGGACTGGCCAGTCTTCTCTATCCATAGAATTTTCCAGGCAAGAATACAGCCATTTCCTACTGCATGGGATCTTCCTGACCCAGGAAGCAAACCTGCGTCTTGTGTCTCCTGCATTGGCAGGTGGATTCTTTACCACTGTACCACCTGGTAAGCCCTATTTTCCAGTGGATGCATTCAAATTGTTTCTAATTTTCTGTTTATAATATTGCTACATAAATACTTTCTAGCTAGTGCTTTCATTTCTGCCAGGAAGATTCATAAAAGTATGGTTACGACAGCCAGGAATATGTGTATTTTGCAGTTTATTAGGCAGTATCACATGACTTAACCAAAAGGTGAACCTATTCCCTGTCCTACATCTAAGAACACCAGTCACTTATACCTACTTTTACACTGGATGTTGTCATTCATCTAAACATTAGCTGATGTGAACACAAAAACTAATACCTCCTCGATATGTTAGTTTACCTTTCTTTACTATTAATAAGATTGAAAATCTACATATTCGGGGGGCATTTGCATTTCTTCTTTTATAATTTGCCTTTTTTCCTGGTTTCATTGAGGTATAATTTATATATAATATAACTTTTAATTTCAGAACCAACCTGTTACAAATTTGGAATATTATATGTAATACCAATGTGTTGGTCCAACCAAATTCTGTTATGCAGTATTTTAAGATCCTATCACTTTGGTGATTTCTTCATCCAAGATCAGTTATTAAGAGTTAACTCTTTGATGTTTTAGAGAAAAATAGATTTTTTTTTTTTTGTTAATAGGTGATCATGTACTCCACTGTTCAGTTCAGTTCAGTCACTCAGTTGTGTCTGACTCTTTGCAACCCCATGAACCGCAGCACCCCAGGCCTCCCTGTCCATCACCAACTCTCGGAGTCCATCGAAACCCATGTCCATCTAGTCAGTGATGCCATCCAACCATCTCATCCTCTGTTGTCCCCTTCTCCTCCTGCCATCAATCTTTCCCAGCATCAGGGTCTTTTCAGATGAGTCAGCTCTTTGCATCACATGGCCAAAGTATTGGAGTTTCAGCTTCAACATCAGTCCTTCCAATGAACACTCAGGACTGATCTCCTTTAGGATGGACTGGTTGGATCTCCTTGCAGTCCAAGGGACTCTCAAGAGTCTTCTCCAACACCACAGTTCAAAAGCATCAATTCTTCAGCGCTCAGCATTCTTTATAGTCCAACTCTTACATCCATACGTGTTCAGTTCAGTTCAGTTCAGTCGCTCAGTCGTGTCCGACTCTGCAACCCCATGAATCTCAGCACGCCAGGCCTCCCTGCCCATCACCAACTCCTGGAGTTCACTCAGACTCGCATCTATCGAGTCAGTGATGCCATCCAGCCATCTCATCGTCTGTGATCCCCTTCTTCTCCTGCCCCCAATCCCTCCCAGCATCAGAGTCTTCCAATGAGTCAACTCTTTGCATGAGGTGGCCAAAGCACT
>SJYQ01001277.1:0-11155 GCA_006410935.1 Redunca redunca
GTTTTACAGCATTATGAATTAATTTTGTAGTATCTCCTTAATCTCTCTAACTCATTCTTCTATATTTGTTTGATCATGCCTGACATAATAGATTAAAAAAAATAATAATTTTATGGCTAATACTTTCCAGCTCCATCTTACAATATCAAATTTGGAGAAACAGAATGCTGTCTATTTTGACCCTAAGGTTTATGGATCAAATGGAATTTCTTAGAAATCAGATTCCAAATGGGAGAAAAAAAAATTACCTTCACAATAAGAAGTGCTGAAAAAAAAAATAATTTAAAATCATAGAATCAGATTCAAATACATTTCTGTACATTATTAGGAGCAGAAGTGGGATAGATGAGCACTGGCAGTCATTAATGCATGGGTATAGCATTAAATGAAGGATGCATTTAAGTTGGTGGATATCTTCTGGAATCCACCAGAAAGGTTCTAGGAACCTCTCTCCCTTCTGGAATCTGGGTAAGACAGCTCTGTATTGTCTTATAGAGGTTTTTATTGTGATAAAGGTCCAGTTAATCAAGCAATAAATTTCTCATCAATGCCTTCTTTACTGGTCTTTTTCCTTTTCCTCTCTCACTTTCTCCTTGCCCTGTCACCCGTTTTTATCATTCCTGAATTTACCTCCCAGTTAAACTTTATGAATGACAACTCTTATCAAGTACTATTTTGGAACACAATCTATTATAATGCAAAGCTGAAGGCAGATTTAAATTTATATACAAATCTCACTAGGATATGTACAAGATTATTGAATTTAGAAACTTAGAAATTATTGAATTTAATCTTAAAGGAATTCTTTGAGAAAAACGCTGGCCCTATCCACAGTTAATACTTTTGCCTATTTCCTAGCAATTATGGAAGACTATCAATTAAGTAAGAAAGAAGACAGCTCTACAATCTCTATATTTTTCATATTAAAAGTCATCATTTTTATTATGAGATATAGAAAACATGTGTTTTCTTTTAATTATAATGGACAATAATTTGTTTTATTAAGCTGTTACTTTTCTCTGTTGCTTCTTTTGAAATATATTTTACCCCTCCCTTTTTTTGCTCTTGATTGTTTTTAATTTTCAGAAAAATGTTCAGTCTTATAAAAATTGTGCTATTCATATGAGGCACCTCAAATGATTTTAGAACAAACTGGAACATAAATAAACAGCTAATGTGCTAGAAACAGGAACATAGAGCATTAGACTATATGATTTACTCTTAATATTTTCCTGTCAGGGATCTAGGACATCATCTACTCTGTAATTCTGTCAGTGTATAAAACGCAATGACTGTTTCATAGCCAATTTCTTCAAATAATATTTATGTCTCTTTTGGAGGAAAAAATATGAAGAAGTTAACCATCAGAACTCAAAAGCACTTAGAAAAAGACCCGAGCAGAGATGAGAACAACATTTCAAGAAAAGCATCTTTGTTGCAAAAATAACTTGATTTTTAGTGCAAAGACTTCAAAGTTACATTGAATAATTTACAGGTTGCTTGCTTTAGTTCTTCCTAATTCACTTACATTGTCAACAAGAGCAACAACTAACCACAGGCAATGAAAAGTAGGAGAACACATATATATTATAGTATATATTTTAATATCATTTTAATATCTGGGGAAAAATTAGAAATACTACCAATACTTATTTACTTCCCCTCCATCTTCACTCCCTGAGTTCATTTAAAAAACATGAAAAAACAAAACAAACAAAATACAAAAACAAGAAACTTTTAAGACTATTGCTCCAGAGTTCTGAACATATTTTTCTAGGTTTATTTGTATGTCCTAGATGGAATTTTAATTAGAGGATGTCATTACTATACACTGAGCTACTATATATAGTTTACAAAGATACATTTGTGCAATTTTTGAGGAAAGTGACAATAAAGTTCATTTGATAAAAAATATACAACAGCTCCAGAAAAAGTAAGCAAAAACATCTTTTTTTCAGTATGATTCCAGAATCATCTACTTTCAACAAATGCCAGTATATTACTTAGAATCATCTGTAATTCCATTTTATTAAAAAAATTCATTTCTAGTTAACACAGTAAACCTTGAGAGAATTAGTTTTGAGCTGGGAGAGAATGCATAGTGACAGAGACGGAACACTAGGCGTGTGAAAGACACGTTCACAGAACTTTAGTACATTCTCAGTACTTCTTGCATGTGAACTACATCCACTTTAGAACAGAATGCTGGACAAAGTGAAGGATGTGATGAGTAAGATTAAATAGTATCAGCCTCCTTACGAACACCATGCATCTCAAAATCACCAAAGGCATCATAGCCATATACTGTCTCAGATGGAGCCCTATGGCATTAAATATAACTTCTCCTCAAGTGATTACCTGAGGTTATCTTGGCTTTGCTCTAAAAATCTATTCGCAATTGCTTAGCTTACATAAAAGACATAGATATCCTGCAGATGCTTCAGTTACTCTGTCAAGTCACAGGGGATAAGTGACTGAGAAAGATGTACAGCAAGAGAGCACTTTCCACTCAGAGCTCGGCTCCACAGCCACCTTTCAAATGAACTGCTTCTTGATTACCCACAATCCTTTGCTCTCTAGGTCTTTCAAGCGTGATGTGAATGTAACGAAAGTAATATTCTCTGTCCTATTCAGAAAGTCGAAGCTCTTGTGAACTAAATTATGGCACAAATGTAGAGAATGGCCTCATACCTGAGGTGGTGTGTTTTAGTCCTTGTCTTGTGAAACCAAACTTCTGATATACTGTTTCATCAGAATAGGGGAAAGACGCATTCAAGATTAATTGCTATATGTCTGATTCTGACACCAGGGAATTGACCAGATCCACTGAGAAGAGGATATACAGAAGAAAGAAGAAAATTGTAATTTTGTCATAGAGGTGTTATCAACCCTGCATCTTTTTAATCTTTGGTGATAGCACTGATATCACCACATCAATGTTGCATGCACACATGTGCACACACAGGGATCTCATATTGTTTATAATTTACTATAGCCAGGAAGGAGGAATTCCGATGATTCTTCTGAATCCTATATAATAAAAATAGTTAGATCTTAATTCAGGGTTCATGGTTTGGAATAACAAACACATGGGCCTACTATGAAGGGTCAGTTCAGTCAAAAATGGGTTTATCACCAGATGCTTGTATACATCTCTTTGTGATATCCTAGATAGCATCTTGGATTCCTAACATTGGCATTATTTTAGAGTTAATTTTTAAGATTTTTTAATTTTTTAATATACATTTATTTATTTTAATTGGAGGTTAATTATTTTACAATATTGTATTGGTTTTGCCATACATCAAAAAGCACCAATAATCATGCTTTTTTGTAAAGCAGAGTCATACAGGTAAATACCCAAAACTTAGAGACTGAAATAAATGGGAAAATGATCATATGTTCTTAGTGATACAGGATAGTTATTATCTAATGTTGTATTTTTAAGGGACACTGAAGATTAGAACTGAATCATATTTGGAAAATTGATAAAAGGCCATTACTCTCTAAAGCAGATATTCACAAACTGTTGCTGATGGGCCAAACCGAGCTTGATACCTGTTTGCAAAAATAGTTTTAATGAAAACACTCAATTTGGTTGCAAAATGTCTATGGATGATTTCACACTTCAATGACAGAGTGGAATAATTTTAACAGGGGTCATAAGGCCCACATTGTCTAAATATTCACTGGAATCCTACTCCAATTACTGTTATAGATTTTCTTTATATAGCTAAATAATATCTTACTGTTTCTATCAGTTTAACGTGTAGATAACTAAGGACACAAAGCAAGGTATCTCTATGAAATCTACCAAGTATTACTCAAATTTCTTAATCAAAGAAACTTCTAGGAAACTATAAATATTCCCAGGTTCACTATGTTCTAAATCAGGTTCTCTGTTTTAGCATCCCTATCATAAAATTAAGATATATGAATGTTGTCAGGAGTCAAAAGTAATGATTAGGACAACTTTGGAAAGAACAGTTAGACAACTTTGGAAAGAAGACAATTTACAAATAACTACTTATTAAGCTTGCTTTACTATTAACCATATTTAACCATATTAACCATATTAACCATAATTAAGCAAATCCAGGTTCAGGTAGCTAAATGCTCCCAACTAGGATTACTATTAATATATTTGAATGCTTCCATCCTTACTGAGTTTAAAGAAGTTTTTTTTTTTTTTTTTCCCCAATTTTGTCTTTTTGAAACCATACTCCCTGAGATTCTCATGAAACCAAAACCTGACCTGATCTGATAGACATAATGGACAGGAAAACACAGGATTCTTTCACACGTAGATTTGTTTTGTTTTAGTTTATGCTTTTCCTGCTTGTATATATGTGGTTTGTGTGTGTTTGTGTGTTAATGTGCTCAAGTGTACTAAAGTTGCCAAAGACTTCACTGTTTTCAAATTCAATCCATTTTCCTGTCCATGGATGACTTGGCTTTTCAGCAGTACTTAAAATATTTATGTAACAATAATTACCACATAATCTCATTATTTTAATCACTAAAATCTAAAATTCCAGTTCCATTTGTATATCTCTAAATATTTATGTAAGCTTGCTTTTTACATGAAATCTACCTACCATTAGTCTAATCTAAAGTCATTATGATCTCCTTTTAAGTTGATTCACGTGTTTCACCCTTGTATATTGGTGAGGTACACAAGTATAGTCAGAATCTTTCTTTTGAAATCAATAATAGTAATATTATTACATGTTTATGTGTAATCCTCCCATGGATTCCCATTGCCCCTCAGACAATGGTCCAAACGCCTTAGTAAAACTTGAGTTAGATTCCAATTCTTTTTCCACCCATCTTTGACTTTTGTCATTCTCCACTCTCCTTGCTCAGTCATCATGTACACTGTGACATCTCTCAGACTATAGATATCTGCCTAGAAGACCCTTCTGTTTTTGTCCCACTACATTTATCTCAACTACCTTCTGCTTTAGATCTTCTAAAATACAGGTGTAGGACTTCCCCTGGTTGCTCAGTAGTTAAGAATTCACCTTCCAATGCAGGGAACAAGAGTTCAATCCCTGTCCCAGGAAGATCTCACATGCCATGGAGCAACAAAACCCATGAGCCACAACAAGAAAAGCCACTGCAATGAGAAGATCACACACCACAAAGAAAAGTACACCTGCTCACTGCAACTAGAGAAAGTACATGTGCAGCAAAGGAAAACCCAGTGCAGACAAAAAATAAAATAAATAATATTATTTTTAAAACACATGTGTAAATAAGAAGACTTTGACATAATACCAATCACACTTTAAATCCTTTATTCAGTGTCAAAAACTCCATGAAAGATGAAAACTTGCTTACCCCTGCCTCCCAGATAGTTAATTAGCTGCACAAAGTAAATGACAATATGTTTGTGCTGTATGGGAATTTTTCCCCAATAATCTTATTCATATTATTATTTATTTATCAAAGCTCTGAAGTTAAATTTAGTATAAATGTAACACATGAAGTTCAAGTATTCCCCATTGACCAACTAGTTTAATAATTTTAAGAACTGAAATCTGTTTTCCTTATAATGAATTGATCATATTTTTTTCTTTTTACTATTTACTATGTTTGAAAATGTTGATGCATTTCCTATACTGATTTAACAAATTAATTTGTACTAAATAATTATTTAAACTTGAGATACAATTGCAAGTTCAGGCAACTTACAGCTATTTGGTATAACATGTCACAAGTACAACTTGGAGCTGTGAACATTCTCTAATAAATATTCAGAGAAACAGCTTATGAAGATACATGAGTGACTGCTCAAAATAAGACTAATGCCATAGCCCAGTGAGTCTCAGTTCTTTTCCTCTAACTAGGATTGCGAGGTTCAGATTTAAAACACACTTCCCTGCACAAACTAAGATTATATCAGAAAAACAAGTCGCCATAGAATTTCATAGTACACAAAAAGATTTACTGTATTTTCTAACAGTCACTCTGTACAGCTATAATAGTAAAAAGTAGATATTGGTTGTCATAAAATTCCCAGTGAATACCACTTCTTCAATTTAATAAGACACATGAGAAAGCAATTAAAGTAACTTTATTTGGGAAACTAGCATAGGTTGTTTCATTAATAGTCTTTGTATAAATTACATTACTCTGCTTGTCCTTAGAAATAAATTACTGTAATCTCACAAGTAATGGTTACAAAACAATGTGCCAAAACCTTTGTTTCTTAGCCTTGTTGCCAGAGAGTAATTATGGGTAAATATCATGCTTACATGTGACTTCCCAGGTGGCACGAGTGGTAAAGTATCTGCCTGCCAATGCAGGAAACTTAGGAGATGCAGGTTCTATCCCTGGGTCAGGAAGATTCCCTGGAGGAGGGCATGGTAACCCATTCCAGTATTCTTGCCTGGAGAATCTCAGACAGAGGAGCCTGGTGGACTACAGTCCATAGGGACACAAAGAGTAGGATACTAGTGAAGCAGTTTGGCATGTATGCACATTGTATGCTTACACATACAATTCCTTGACCACTTTCCAAATAAGTTGTTTTTCAGGGTGAAATTTGGTATGAGACTATGTAGCAGAAAATGCTAATCCCTATGCAATTTTATATAATGTTTACCGAAAATTTTGATGGGCAATTGATTGCAATAAAGAACGACAAGTACATTTATACTGTAGTTAAACTTAAGGAAAGATGAGTCTCAATAAAGTTGTCAGTGAAATTTACCATGTTAGTCCTTGTATGGAGTGAGAACTTGCATATGCATTAGTGAATAGTGGGGTAGAACCAGTTTTCCTTCCATCTTCTACAACCAAGGTAATATTTGTTCAGTATGCCCAGATCTGGAAAATCAAAAGTCAATGATAAAAGGTGTTCATAGAAGAAAGGAACACAGCTTTGTTTTGTTGGAGCTTGGATACAGGAAAACAGAATCTGCATTTCTCTTTCTCTCTTTGCATAATTGTTATATATAGCAAAACAAATTAAGCCTCACAGCCTTATGTGAAACAACGGTTAAAGAGCCTAGAGTGAAAGGGGATGATGACTGGAAATTTAACAAAACAGTTGCCATCTTTTAGCATTTCATGTATGTTAAGTGACATTAATCTTCATTTTCTTGAACATCATAGTGAGATCTCAATAAAGGAAGTTTATTAAAAGCATATATATTACTGAACTGGCTGTGTTTTTGTTTTTCCTTTTAAACTAATTTTTATTATAATTGCTCTACAGTGTTGTGTTCGTTTCTGCTGCACAGCAGAATGAATCAACAATACATACACACATATCCCATCTCTTATGGATTTCCTTCCCAGGCCGGTCTCCACCGTGCATTAAGTAGAGTTCCCTGTGCTACATGCTATGTTCTCATTGCTCTGCTGAGCTGCTCAGTTGTGTCCGACTCTTTGCGACCCCAGGGACTGTAGCCTGCCAGGCTCCTCTGTCCATATGATTTCCCAGGCAAAAAGGCTGGGGTGGGCTGCCATTTCCTTCCCCATGTTCTCATTAGTTGTCTGCTTTATGAAAGTGAAAGTTAAATGTCAGTCAGTCCATCATTTCCAACTCTTTGTGACCCCTTGGACTGTAGTCCGCCAGGTTTCCCTGTCTGTGGAATTCTCCAGGCAAGAATACTAGAGTGGGCAGCCATTCTCTTCTCTAGTGTATAAATGTCAATCTGAATCTCTCAATTCATCCCACCCTCCCCTTTCCTACTGGTATCCATATATATGGTCTCTATGGAAGTATAACATATATTAACACATATATGTGGAATCTAGAAAAAATGGTAAGGATGGTCTTATTTAATTAATTGGTTTGTTTTAATGATTAAAGATTTCTTCATAAGGAAAGATCTCAGCTCTTCCAACATTCTCCTTCCCAGGTGTCTATGTAATTCAAGACAGACAGATGTCTGAGGTATAGTCCAATGACACTCTTGATATATCGCAGCCATGTTTCCTACTCTTCATGCAACCTTTATATTTCCCTTTCATAAAGATAACTCTGGAAGAGAAGTAGAAAATGAACCAGAGAGGAAATTCATGGCAGAAATCCAAATGATAAATTATAAAGGTTAAATGAAATTAGGGTAAGCAGCAGTAGACATGGAAAGGAAGGATTGAAGACAGAACTAGCAGTAGACAAAGGGCAGTATATCATGCCTAAGTTAAATTAGGCATCAAACAGGAAGCTTGATAGCTGTGTGACCCTGGGCCACTTATTTATCTAATCTTTGGTTTCCTTGTTTCTAAAATGGGGCTAATATGTTTACCTACCTACTTAGTTTTACTATGAAGATTAAATGAGTACACGTATGAAAACAGAATTGACCAAATTTGGCTAACTGTTGAGCTCCATGAGAAAAGGAACTGTGCCTCCATATGCAGACTTTGTAACAAACTTTGCAAATGTTTACAGAGAAAGCATAAAATAGAGGTTCTAATTAGTATGAGCTAAATGTCATTTTTACTGAACTTCCAATATTTCTACCATTTAAACCTGCCTCGGTAGTCTGTTTGTTTTTTCCTACCCCCCCCCCAAAAAAAATTGTATTATAGATTCTACCTTAAGAATGCAAACTCTTCTGGAAAAATACGTGCATTCAAANGTTTGTTTTTTCCTACCCCCCCCAAAAAAAAATTGTATTATAGATTCTACCTTAAGAATGCAAACTCTTCTGGAAAAATACGTGCATTCAAACCAGAGAGCTTCCTCACAGACATTTTCCCATTAAACTAAGAAAAAATGAAATATATGAAATTTATCCTTAGAAAAAGGATTTCTGCTTTAGGCCCTAGGTTCTTTTTGATCCTAGGAAGGTATATATGCTAATTTCCACGGCTGCTTCAAATTTTTACATTCCTTTTTTCAGAAGTAATAATAAAAAGGAACCTTATTGAAAGTGAATACATTACTTTAAGATAGAACGCATTTTTGCCATAAATATTTCTATAATTGTCATGGTTGTGATAAGAGGGTTAATATCAGAGGTTGAGACCTTTGCAATAGCTTTCTAAATAATTATTCAAAAGGAATATAGACTTTAAAGGTGAGTTTGCGTCATAATGATTTTTATATTTACTAAGTTTTGTGATAAAGAATTTTTTTCTCGGAACCACTATTTTACAGTCATTCCATATGTATATTATAAATACATTTTCCTAATCATACACCATTGCTCTCAGTTACTTAAGATTTTCAAAGTTGATGTCTTATTTTTGCTATAATGCTTAAATTTTGACTTAAAATATCATTGCATTTTCCTCAAAACACCTTGTTTCTTTATAGACTTTGAATATCATAAGTGCAAACTTTTGTTTGGAGAAACTTGCATGAATAATTATGGTCTCATTAAATGCAGTCTTCAGAGACTTTCCTAATCATCTCCTGATGATTTTCTAGTTAAGTGAGTGCAATGTGTTTCATCATTCTCAGACTGAAGAGCAATATTCTTTGCAATGTATGTAAAATACACAGGATTTTAATAAAGTCTCTATCCTCTGCCACTTGATGGTCACAAAAATAATTGCTTGGCAGTTTCCTCTTAGGACTCTTCTATATAAAAATGTATAGACTTATACTTATGCAATCTAAAGAAATCTTGAATGTAAATGTTTTTGGCTTACTGCCTTCTAAACAGCCTCAGATTCATATTTGTAAATGGTAAAATCTGGTTATGTGTATGCCAAATGGCTTCAGTCATGTCTGACTCTGTGACCTCAAGGACTGTAGCCCACCAGGCTCCTCTGTCCAAGGGATCCTTCAGGCAAGAATACTAGAGTGGGTTGTCATGGGGATCTCCAGGGGATCTTCTTGACTCAGGGATTGAACCCATGTCTCTTTCAGCTCCTGCACTGAAGGAGGATTCTTTACCACTGAGCCATCCACTGAGTAAGCCCCAATATCTAGTTATACAGATCACTAATTTGTCTATGCTTGAGATGTAGTTAATACCAGTAAGCCTAAATCACTTCACCAAGTCCTTAATCCAGCATGGAATCTTCATCAAAAACGTTTTCTGTGATGTGTTTTCAAAGATAAATAATTTAAACTCACTTGAATATTCTTCCAAAATAACTAATATGTTTTTTTATTTTTTCAAAACAAGCTTCCAAAGCATGATTCCATTTTCTTTCTTTTTAAATAAATACACATGTGAAAATAACAGCTTGAACTGTGCAATGTGTTGCAATAAAGAGTTGCCATGTACCCTCTCTGACATCAGCATAATAACACAAAATAGTTCTAATCCTGGGCCTTTAGTGTTCTGAAAATTCAAATCTTATACACTTGCCTACTTTATTTTTTCTCTTTACACTACAATCAGAGACAAAGGAGTCTAGAGATGGGGCAGGTCAGTCAGATCCATACTTTTTGTTCAGAACAATACTAACAACACATTATTCTGGAAACCAAACTCTTCTGAATTATGTCATTTAATCATATAAGGGGTTCATTAAACTTAGAATGTATGTTTAGAGAAAACAATGATTCTTTTGCTCTAGTTCTTGTTTGATTCCTTCCTTCAACAGATATAATTTTCTTAGCCACAAAAGTTCTTTTGACTCCAACAACAAATTACAAAACTCTGAAAAGCGTGATTACTGTGGAAGCACAAGGCCTTGTATTGCTGTGCAAGGTTACATGTCAAGAAATATCCAAATTGTGTGGGAAGACATCTAACAGTCTGCATTCTCTCCTATCTAGGTATCTTTACACAACTGCTTCCCTTAATCAGAATTTCCCTTGCCTGAATAATTCTTAACATCTTTAGATCGCTCGAACATCAGTTTCTTTGGGACAGAAACCCTTGCTCTGTGCTCTTGGAGTGTCTGCTTCTCTCTCTGCCCAGCACTAATCCCAGTCTCATCATAGCTGTCTACTTTTCAGCTTTCCTATCAGACCATGGGCTTACTAAGGCTAGTGCATGTTTCATAGTGGGCACCCAATAAATGATTGTTAAAAAAAGAAACAACACACATTAAATACAAGAAGAGCAGAAATTATCAAGAAATTGAAAAAAATTAACTTTTCTTAATAAATTCTTTTATCATTAATACAGCACACAGTATTTACTTTATTTTATTTGTTATGTTATTTTGTTATTGTTATAAAGCATAATGTAGATTTTTCAATCAACATTATTAAAATGTGTGAGACTCC
>SJYQ01001277.1:11232-21542 GCA_006410935.1 Redunca redunca
GAGTAAAAGGGAATATTATCAAATACTTTAAAAATTAAAATAGATGGAAAAGCAGAAATACCTTCATACCTTAAAGAAATGCTCAAATTAAGGGCTAGTGAAAAAAGACAGCCAAATTTAGTAAACTATAGAATATTAACACTGAACTTAATTTTCTAAACTACAATTAAAAAAACTTCCCTTTTAATATCTTATGTGTAAAAATACTATATTTGTCAAAGTACATCTACATGTACAATATGGAGATAAGTGCTTTTAGTTTCATCACTGCAGTTGACTTGATAAGCTGCCAATAATTTGGATGGTAATGAGCAGGCAATTTTATATCAAGTGCAATCAGTCAAGAATTCATATAACATTTCGTACCTTCCTTCTCAGAATAGTAAGCTAGACAATATATTGGAGTTATTGAACATGTTCAAACATGAGGTAAATTTCTCTAATGATATAAGTATGTAACATGAGAAGAATTTGAAATTAAATTAATCACTTTCTTGTTACTTCAAAGGCACTTATAAAAGAAAGCAACACATTGAAACTAAGGCAGAGAACCTGGTAGCTTTATTACTTCAAATTATCTGACATTATTTATAGCTTTAATAAATTTCTCAAATGATAGTATATGAAAACATAGACTTGTGTCAAATATTGTATTGCTGTCATGAAGGGAAACATACCTGAAAACTTAGTAAGTTTCTGATGCACTCTTTATTATAAAATCCTTTTATAGATACTGTTTTATCAGAAAAGATACTAAGTTTTCGGCATACACACTGTGGAAACCAGAATCGAAAGAGACACGTGTACCCCAGTGTTCATCACTGGGACATGATGCTTCCAGGACATGGAAGCAGCCTATATGTCCATCAGCAGATGAATGGATAAGAAAGCTGTACATATTCACAATGGAGTATTACTCAGCCATTAAAAATAATACATTTGAATCCGTTCTAATGAGGTGGATGAAACTGGAGCCTATTATACAGAGTGAAGTAAGCCAGAAAGAAAAACACCAATACAGTATACTAATGCATATATATGGAATTTAGAAAGATGGTAACAATAACCCTGTATGCGAGACAGCAAAAGAGACACAGATGTATAGAGCAGTCTTTTGGACTCTTTGGGAGAGGGAGAGGGTGGGATGATTTGGGAGAATGGCATTGAAACATGTATAATATCATATAAGAAACGAATCACCAGTCTATGTTTGATACAGGATACAGGATGCTTGGGGCTGGTGCACTGGGATGACCCAGAGAGATGGTATGAGGAGGGTGGTGGGAGGGGGATACAGGATTGGGAACACGTGTACACCCATGGCGGATTCATGTTGATGTATGGCAAAACCAATACAGTATTGTAAAGTAAAATAAAACAATTTAAAAAAAATAAAGTTATATAAGTTATATGAGAGTAAAGTTTTTTATTTTCAATCTATACACACAAAAGTATCACTGTTGTTTTTATTTTCTTAAATCATCATTTATCTTTCCTGCTAAAGCAGTTAATTATCTCATTGTTGTTGTTGTTGTTCAGTTGCTAACTCATGTCCAATTCTTTGAGACCCCATGGACTGTAGCCCACCAGGCTCCTCTCTCCATGGGGTTCTCCAGGCAAGAATGCTAGAGTGAGTTGTCATTTCCTTCTCCAGGGAATCTTACTCAACCAGGGATCAAACCCCCTTCTCATGCATTGGCAGCTGGATTCTGTACCACTGAGCCACTAGGGAAGCCCTAATTATCTCCCAGGTATAACTAAATAGCTATTCTCCTGAAAATAAGTTAATCTTGCTTAAGAAGAAACATGAAGAATGCTAAAATATAATTAAGTGGAGAAGCTGATAGAATCTGACGTTTAATACTATTTTACAATTAAGAATTTCTAGTAAAATGTCAGTACACGATTTTGCAAGATCATAGAGACTGAGAAGTATATTAAATAGATTTGACCCTTGCACAATGTGTGGGTTAGGGGCACAGACCCCTCCCCATTAATTCATGTTTAACTTTACAGTCAGCCTGTTGCATCCTCCCTTCCACATCCCCAGATTCAATCAATCAGATCATGTAGTGCATATTTATTGAAAAAAAATAATTCATAAGTAGAGTCAAGTAGTTCAAGCCCATGTTTTTCAAGGGTCAATCATTATATTAAATAATATCTCATTTTGAGAGATTAGTGTGAAATAAGTAAGCCCATTCCACATATAGTCATTCTTTCTTTCCACAAATAAGTCCACAGAAATTGTTCAAGACACTATGCTTAGAACTGCAGACTCCAAGAGGAATTCAATGAAGTACCTGTTCTCAAGCAATTTATTGTTTAATACAAGAGACAGTTTCATAAGCAAATTATTATTAGAATAAGTCAATACTTCAGAGATAGATACAATTTAGGAAACCTCTTCATTGTCTTCACCAGAAGACAATGCAATATTATAAAATACAACAAAGCTTTAAAATAGGGAAAAGTTAAGTTGGGTGTTTACTGTACTATTTTTTTCTTCCTGCTTGTCAAGCATATTCAGGTTGAAGGAATTTTGAATAATTCACAAATTATACTCAATCAGTAGGTGGAAACATAAGTGTAAATTCCATGTCTGAACTGAGATATGGTTTGGAGAGAAAAAATGTACATGAATGACAAACCTAGTTCACAACTTGTTAGTTTTGTGAATTTATGAAAGACATTTACTTAGCTAAGACTCAATATATTAAATTTAATGATAAAAATAAAAGTAGGCCACGAATACATTAAGAGTTTCCTCATTGACAAGAGGGGTTACGCTGGTGGTTCTGTGGTAAAGAACCCATCTGCAAATGTAGGAGTTGTTCACTTAGTCATGTCCGACTCTTTGCAACCACAAGGACTATAGTACACCAGGCTTCCCTGTTTTTCACCATATTTCAGAGTTTGCTCAAATTCATGTCCATTGAGTTCAAGATGCCATTCAACCATCTCATCCTTTCTCACCACCTTCTCTTTTTGCCCTTAATCTTTCCCTACATCAGGATCTTTTCCAATGAGTTGGCTGTTCACACTGGGTGGCCAAAGGATTGGAGTTTCAGCTTCAGCATAAGTCCTTCCAATGAATAGTCAGGGTTGATTTCCTTTAGAATTAACTGGTTTGATCTAGTTGTCCAAGTTTCCTGCAAATGCAGGAGACTTGGGTTCAATACCTGGGTTGGGAAGCTCCCCTGGAGAAGGGAATGGCAACTGACTCCAGCATTTTTGCCTGGGAAATCCCATGGACACAGTTGCCTGGAAGGCTATAGCCCATGGGGGTCACAAGAGTCAGGCACAACTTAGTGACTAAACCACCACCAACACCATTGACAAGAGGGGATTCTCTGTCACCTTGGATCTAGGCTGCCTTTGACCAAACTGCGCAGCTGAAATAAATTGATGCCATGTCAGTTACAATTCCAAAAAACTGGCAGCAGCAGCTTGCTCCTTAGAAGCCCTGAGTCACTGTGTATAAACTGTGACTGTCCTGATGAGTCACCAATATCAACTGTCCAGTCAGAGAGGCTCTGTAAATACATGGAGAGGGCTGGGGGTGCAGATGGGTCTGGCCTTCCCTTTATCCAATGACACATCAGTCATGTGAATGATGTTTTTTTTGTATCCTCCTTACTAAGACCAGCCACCAACTGAATATTACCTAGTTATGTCAGGTGGAACAAGAGAATTGTTCAGCCTGAATATCTAACTCAAAAAATCATAAGATACAAAAAGGTGAGAGGGCTTCCCTGGTGGCTCAGTGGTGGGAGTATTCCTGCCAATGCAGGACACAGGTGCAGCCCCTCATCTGGAAAGACCCCATATGCCAAAGAGCAACTAAACTTGTGTTCCACAACTATTTAACCTGTGGTCTAGAGACCAGGAGCCACAACTACAGAAGCTCATGAGCCTAGACCCTGTGCACTGAAACAAGAGAAGCCACTACAATGAGAAACCTGGACATTGCAATGAAGAGTACTCCCTGCTTGGCACAGCTAGAGAAAAGCCTGCACAGCAAAGAAGACCTAGCACAACAAAAAGAAATAATTAAAATTATTTTTAAGAGTGAAATTCACTCATTGTATTTTAACTTAAAAAATATTAGAGCACCTTAGGATATTTTGAGGGCTATATAAGATAATATCTTTGAAAATTTAACATCATGATGGAATCCTTAGGGATTTTACTTCCTAACTGGTTGGTCAATATAGTGAATTCAGTAGCATAGAAAGAGCAGAGATCTGAATGAAACTCTGATCAGCACCAATATTATTAGGCTGTCAGCAAAAGCAAAGACAGAAAGATAGAGAAAGAAAATAGGGGTAATCAAAGGGACAAACAGATTTAGAGAAATCTGATGTTTCAAAAGTAAAGAAAGGCCACAGTTAGGTGGGAAGGGATATAGGTAACTCCAAATGTCTTGGCTGTGAATGAAAATTAAATGGGAGGAGAGGAGACAGAGATGTTACATACATAGACTGCAATCCTCTTTTTAAGAGCAGATGATAAAGAAAAAAATAAATATTAAATGGAGATAAATATATGTTTTTAAAGATAATAGGAATTCAGTCACCTATCCAAGTGAGAACACGGATCTTAAATGAAGAAGTATTGAAACTTCTACAGTAATTAATCATTGTGGTATTGGGGGAAAAAAATAGAAAAAAAAAAAAAATGGAACAGAACAAAGAGCCAAGAAATAGATCCACATAAATATAATCAACTGATTTTTGACAAAAGATAAAAGTGATGCAAAGCAGCAAACATAGTCTTTAAAAACTGTGTTGAACAGATACTGATATGCATAAAAGTAAATCTAGTTAGAGACTTGACACTCCTCACAGAATTTAACTCAACATGATCATAAGCTAAATGTAAAACACAAAGCTACAAACGTCCTAGAGGATAACATAAGAAAAAATCTAGATGTTCTTATGATAAGTAATGGCTATTGAAGACTCTTGAGAGTCCCTTGGACTGCAAGGGGATCAAACCACTCCATTCTAAGGGAAGTCAACCTAAATATTCAAACAGAAGAATTGATACTTTGGCCACCTGATGAGAAGAGCTGACTCACTGGAAAAGACCCTGACACTGGGGGAGATTGAGGGCAAGAGGAAGAGGGGGCAGCAGAGGATGAGATGTTTAGATAGCTTCACTGACTCAGTGGACATGAATCTGAGAAAACTCCAAAAGACAGTAAAGGACTATAAGGAAGATAGAGGAGCCTGTTGTGCTTCAGTCCATGAGGTCACAAAGAGTCAGACACAACTTAGCTACTGAACAACAGCAACTTTTAAAATATAACACCAAAGGCATAATTCATGAAAAAAGAATTAATGAGTCCCTTGGACCGCAAAGAGATCCAACCAGTCCATTCTGATAGAGATCAGCCCTAGGATTTCTTTGGAAGGAATGATGCTAAAGCTGAAACTCCAGTACTTTGGCCACCTCATGTGAAGAGTTGACTCATTGGAAAAGACTCTGATGCTGGGAGGGATTGGGGGCAGGAGGAGAAGCGGATAACTGGCAGGAGCCAGCATGGGGAATCCCGCCCATGGCAAAGGTGATGAGGAAGGGGGCCTGACATATGCAAAGGTGGGATCAGGCCTCAGGGGTCTCACTGGACTTTCTCTAGTATCTACCCCCAAAACCAGAGTCTGCCTGCTTTACTGTGTTATGCTTTCCACTTACTCTTCTGACATTATAGGGTGGCTGTCCCCCACTATCTTCCTCTAAAAGGAGTTAACTTGGAGCTCCAGTTAATAAGTCTCCTTGGTGTAACAAGAATGTTTCAGTCCAAAAACTCCTCTGATGGCTCTCTAGCCTGCTTATTCAACTTATATGCAGAGAACAGCATTAGAAACGCTGGGCTGGAAGAAACACAAGCTGGAATCAAGATTGCCAAGAGAAATATCAATATCCTCATATATGAAGATGATGCCACCCTTAGGCAGAAATTGAAAAGGAGCTAAAAAGCCTCTTGATGAAATTGAAAATGTTGGCCTAAAACTCAACATTCAGAAAACGAAGATCATTGCATCTGGTCCCATCACTTCATTGGAAATAGATGGGGAAAGAGTGGAAACATTGTCAGACTTTATTTTTGGGGGCTCCAAAATCACTGCAGATGGTGACTAAAGCCATGAAATTAAAAGACGCTTACTTGGAAGGAGAGTTATGACCAACCTAGACAGCATATTCAAAAGCAGAGACATTACTTTGCCAACAAAGTTCCATCTAGTCAAGGCTATGGTTTTTCCCTTGGTCATGTATGGATGTGAGAGTTGGACTGTGAAGAAAGCTGAGTGCCAAAGATTTGATGCTTTTGAACTGTGGTGTTGGAGAAGCCTCTTGAGAGTCCCTTGGACTGCAAGGAGATTCAACCAGTCCATTCTGAAGGAGATCAGCCCTGGGATTTCTTTGGAAGGAATGATGCTAAAGTTGAAACTCCAGTACTTTGGCCACCTCATGCAAAGAGTTGACTCATTGGAAAAGACTCTGATGCTGGGAGGGATTGGGGGCAGGAGAACAAGGGGACGACCGAGGATGAGATGGCTGGATGGCATCACCAACTCAGTGGACATGAGTTTGAGTAAACACCGGGGGTTGGTGATGGACAGGGAGGCCTGGCATGCTGAAATTCACGGGGTCACAAAGAGTCAGACACGACTGAGCAACTGAAGATTTGATAATTTTTAGAATTTTACAATTTAATTTGAAATATCTGTAATTATTTGCTTTGCTTTCATTGTTTTTATTATGAGTGTCTGAGAAGAGAGTTTGCACAAAATCTGTGGCTTCTACTCCATGAAATATGTTGAGATTTGCTTTATTACATAACATATAACTAATCTCATATTTTGGATGATTGCTACATTCAACATATTATATTCAATGTTAACTTCCCTGGCGGCTCAGATGGTAAATTGTCTGCCTACAATATGGGAGACCCGGATTCAATACCTGGGTGGAAGGTCTCCTGAAGAAGGAAATGGCAACCCAATCCAGTATTCTTGCCTGGGAAATCCTATGGATGGAGGAAACTGGTAGGCTACAGTCTATGGGGACGCAAAAATTCAGATAAGACTGAGCTACTTCACTTTCATTTTCACTTGTATATGTTATCTAAATATCCCCTAACTTTAACATCTACTCTTGTACTTGTAAAAAGCCCTGAATATATGAAGGAAATTTACATTCCAGAGTAAGCCTGCTCAGTTTTAAAGAAGAGCAATCATTTTTTTTAGTTCTTAGATCTACATGCAAGTGTCTTTAATGGATTATACATTTTATTCAAACTTTATAAAAGTAGTTTATTAGTTTTCCATAATTCAGATATGTTCAGCAATATAGTCTATTCCTACATATATTCTTCTTTATTATTTATACTAGGTATCTGTAAACAATTTTTATAAAGGGACAGATAGTAAATCATTTCACTATCATAGGCTTCTTTCACAACTGATCACCTCTAACATGGTAATATGAAAGCAGCCATAGATGGTGTCTAAAGGATTCAGCATGAACATTTTCCAATAATATTTTACTTACAAAAGTAGCACTGAGATGAATCTGGGTGAGAGGGCTTTTTTGCAGACCCCTGACCTACATAATCATTCTGCATAGCCTAGGAGATAGAATGTGAAATCACACACTCATGCACTTTCTTTTTTTTTTTTTTATCATTTTAAGGAATTTTTTTATAGTGAGGTTGATAAGACACTCTTATTGAGTAGGACCACATAAATATATGAGAAGATTTTCATACAAATCAGAATTCTTGTATTTTTTAATGCATTTTAAGAATATAAGACTAGCAATTTAAAGCCTAAAGTGTTTTGTTTGTTTGTTTTGGAGGCTTGTCTTGTAGAGATGTACATTTACTTTCAAATCATATATTCCTATTTATTTTTGATTGTTTGTTTAAATCTTAATATTTTCAAACTTACATGCTTTTACATTGATTACTGTTGACCAGTCAGAATTCTAGGTGCTATACACATAGCAATTGATTTATTTTTCAAAAAGCCCTTTAAGTATTTACAATTAGAAAAGCCATTTAATAAATGAAGAAATTAAAGCTGAGGTTCAAGCTTATGCTGCCTGGCTCTGCTCTTAGTGGCCAAAGGGTTTAATCATTTTAATTAATCATTTATCTGGTAAACAGACATTTATTAACCACATTGTTTATGTGATATTTCAAGTGCATTATCAGAATGGTCAAAGTCAGATTTTGTTCATTGTGCCATTTTCTGATCAAGAACAACTCTGTAATGAATTCAAGGAAATCCAGCAATATTAATCAAAGATTTTTAAGATGACTAGAATTATTCTTGGGGGGAAAAGTGAATTCTGTAATTTTAGTTTAATATATAGCATGATAATGACAAAAAGTATTACCAGCTCATTTTCATTTTCCTGAAATAAGGAAAGAAGCTAAACTGATCAATATCAATTTATTGAAAGTCACTTGAAAAGAAACTATTGAAATTGGAAATCATAGAGGATGTGACAAGTTTTCTTCTATGTATCTACTGAAGAAAAATATGTTTACTTGAAATAACTGGATGGCCTCAAAAGATCTCTTTCCACTTTGAAGCATAACTGATAAAAACAATAAAAATTTTGTGTTATGCTTTTACTAATAATAATCTTAAAATTATTTTTGAAATGTTGGAAAGTTATTTAGATCTGCTTAACAATTTTAGCTTCCCTGGTAGCTCAACTGGTAAAGAATCTGCCTGAAATGCAGGGGACCCTAATTTGATTCCTGGATTGGGAAGATCTACTGGAGAAATGATAGGCTACCCACTCTAGTATTCTTGGGCTTCCCTGGGGTTTCAGATGGTAAATAATCTGCCTGCAATGCAGGAGACCTGGGTTTGATCCCTGGGTAGGGAAGATCCCCTGGAGAAGGGAATGGCTACCCACTCAAGGACATTGTTTAACTAAAGCTTCATTGTGCTATATTCTCTACAAGTGGGCCCAATGCTGTAAACTAGGTTCCAGAAGTGCATAAGGAGGGGCTGTCATCTATGGAGTCACACAGAGTCAGACACAACTGAAGTGACTTAGCAGCAGCAGCAGCAGCAGCAGTGAATATTTGGTTGTATAGAGGACATGGCTCATTAGTGTACTGATTTAAAAGTTTCCATAATCCTAAGCTTATACATTTTCACACACAAACAATTTATAGAATTGTTATTTATATGCTTTTACTCTTTATTAAGGAAGTGAGAGGGTTGTATAACTCTGGTTTTCTAATAAAGAGATGAATAGTAATCTCATATGGGGAGTGATGGATAATTAAAGATAAAAAGCTTAAAATAATGTTAGCAATAAACAAGTAGTTAGGTTTAGATTTAACAATGGTAATGATATCAGCTACTTCTAGGATCAACTTTTTCTCTACTGAAAAATATATACACAAACTTTTTCACATGTAATAAAAATATTAAGCAATACTTAATAAGGGAGTGTATAACTGTATTATTAGCAAAATTAAACAGTATAAATAAGTATTGCTATTGTTGTTGGTCAATCACCAAGTCCTGTCTGACTCTTCACAACCCCAAGAACTCCAGCATTCCAGGCTTCCCTGTCTGTCACTATCTCCTGGAGTTTTCCCAAGTTCATGTCCATTGCATTGGTTATGCCATCTAACCATCTCATCTTCTGTTACCCTTTACTCTTTCTGCCTTCAATCTTTTCCAGCATCAGGGTCTTTTCCAATGAGTTGATTGTTTGCTTCAGGTGTCCAAAGTATTAGAGCTTTGGCCTCAGCATCACTCTTTCCAATGAATATTGAGGGATTATTTCCTTTAGGATTGACTGGTTTTATCTCCTTGCTTTCCAAGGGACTCTCAAGAGTCTTCTCTGATACCACAGTTCAAAAACATCATTCTTCGGTGCTCTGGCTTCTTTATTATCCAGCTCTCATAGCTGTACATGACTAGTGGGGAGACCATGGCCTTGACTATATGGACCTCTGTTGGCAAAGTAATATCTTTGCTTTTTAACACACTGCCTAGGTTTGTAATAGCTTTCCTGACAGAAGCAATCATCTTTAATTTTGTCTTCTAATTCTAATAAATATTACAGAATATTCCTTTAAAATGCTCTTTTTAACATTTATTTTTTATTTTTTTACTTTACAATATTGTATTGGTTTTGCCATACATCAACATGAATCTGCCATGGGTGTACACGTGTTCGGCATCCTGAACCCCTCTCCCACCTCCCTCCCCATACCATCCCTCTGGGTCATTCCAGTGCACCAGCCCCAAGCATCCTGTAATGCT
>SJYQ01001277.1:33615-46112 GCA_006410935.1 Redunca redunca
ATATAGATATAGATATAGATAGATATAATTGAATATTACTTAGCCATTGAAAAGAATAAAATTTGCAACAATAAATATGGACCAAGAGGATATTTCGCTAAGTGAAATAAGTCAGATAGAGAAAGACAAATATGGTATAATTTCATTTACATGTGAAGCCCAAAAAAGAAAAAAAAAGACACATATAAGAACACATAGACAGAGTCATAAATACAGAGAACAAACAGGTGATTGCCAGAGGGGAGGAAGGTTGAGGTAGCAGATGAATAGGTAAGGGAGATTAAGAGGTACACACTTTGAGTTACAAAATGTATGAGTCACAGCTATGAAATGTACAGTGTGGGAAATAGAGTCAATATTTATATAATGTCTTTGTTTGGTGACAGAAGACAACTAGGTTTATCATGGTGATCATTTCGAAATGAATGGAAACACTGAATCATTTACAATAGTCCAGGAAGCAAGATCAGTGACCACCATGATATTAGCTCATTGTCAGTCCTCATCTTACTTCACCTCTTGAAAAACAGTTAATCGTTCTCTTCTCCATGAAGAAGAAAAAAAGAATTTAGCCTGTAGGCCACCACATTTACCTGTTACTTGTCCTAAACATCCAGCAAATTGATTTTAACTTGGGGCTATTTGGTATTCACATCTCCCAGACAGGTGCATTGGCAATGTCTGGAGAAACCTTGGACTGTCATACTTTGGGAAAGGATGTGCTATTGACATTTAGTATATAAAGGCCAATGATACTGGTAACTATTCTACAAAGTACAGAACTTTGAGAGAAATATTCTTTCTCTTTCCTCGAAGAGAAAGAATTATCTAGCTTGAAATTTCAGTCGTGTTCAGACGGAGAAATGCTGGTTTACCTTCTTTAGTTGATTTCTACCTACTTTCTGGACATCTACATTTTGGTATGGTCCTGGGTTCAGTCATTAATTCTCTTCTCTTTCCATATCTCCCCACTTCCCAGGTAATCTTATTCAATGTATTTCCTGTAAATATAAGATATAGGCAGAAGACTCTCCCAAGTGTACATTGAAATTCTGGACTTCTACATGGAGTCAGTCTAATCCAACTGCCCATTCAGCTAATCTGACTCATAGATATTTCTCAGTTCTTTGCAAATGAACATGTCACAAACTGAACTTCTGATTTCCCCGCCCCCCGCCCCCCAAGAAATTCTTCTCCCAGGTGATTTCCTATTTTGATGAATAACAATTTTAACTTTTAATTTATTTAATTCAAACTTACTGGAGTCACCCTTGATTATTTTTCCCAATTTCATATTGGGAGCTTCAGTAAACCCTATCTGCTCTTTCAAAATATATCAATTCAATCACTTCTCACCATGCCTAATAGTCTCACACTGGTTTAGCTTCAATCACTTGTAATACTGCAGTGGTTTTATGATCTGAGGCCTTCAGTGAGATAGTTTCAAAATCCTCCAATATTTCCCCCTTTTAATAGATATACAATCTGCTCTCAAAAAAAAAGAAAAATGATACTGACTCTTGTTACAAGTCAACTGATTCTGAGACCTGAGATTCAGAATGTAGTCTCTAGAAATAATCACCCCTGACATTGATCCTCACTAGTCCCTAACAGTTCTGAGGTGTTTGCCAATAAAAACAAAGTGTGAGGAGACCCCTTCCAAATACAAATATAAATTTGTAGGCCCATAATATTTTTCCGGAATAAAAGAGAAAAAAAATACATAGGCGGGAATTTTAGCACACTCAAGGGAAAAAATATAAATCACCAAATAACCTCAATATATCTAATATTTCTAATGGAATATCTCTCTAAAGTTTTATTTTTTCCATTTCTCTGTTTCTCAAAAAGTGTCCTCTGGTATCTTACACTTTCACCTGTTCACAGAAATTACTTTTTATTTAGAACACAATCACATTTTCTAAAACCACAAAAGCAATAGTTAGACTATCATAGTAATAAACTTTTGACAAGTCCTTGAAAGATGAAAATATGCTTTCACTCTGCCACCAAAAACCAAGTTCACTTTCTTTATGATGATGAAGCTGAAATTTTTTAAGTGTTGAAAAGCTAAAACTGGTTAACATTTCTTTGCGTCACTTGGAGTTCAGGAAAAATTTATCTTAACAGGATGACATTTCCTATGAGAAAAATGTTCCAACATGCAAATATTTTAAGACAAGGAACACTCATTTATATTTGTTAGCAAATGTATTATTAGAAAATATTAGTGTCCCTTCATAAAATGACATTTTATTGTAAATACTTATAGATAAACTGATCATTTGAATCCTAGGTGAAATAAATTTATGATCAACTGCATGATTACATTATGTCTGCAAACAGTGAGAAGTCATCTGTTGCAACACAGATGAAAGTGAATATATCAAACTTGCTTAGCAATATAATTCTTTTATATGTTGTAGAGTAACATACACACTTACTCTGTATCTAAGAATCTCAGTTTACAGAACTTTATTCCACAAGATTAATGGGTAAAACTGATTGTGATTTCCAACGGCTGTGTATGGGAATTAATTGACAGTAAAAGAAGTCAAGGTAAGCACATTGTATTTCTCTCTCGCCACACAATGGATTAATTACCTTTGCACTGCACCCTATTTATAACAGCATTAGATGGAATGAAATATTTTGAGAGAAATTAAAAGTACTTTAATGAAGGTAATCATGTCAGTATTTAATTTCTGAAGGGGGCAAAAGTAGAACCCAAACAAAACAGTAATCCATCTCCTTAAATATCTTTAATATATTGTGCCCTTGATTATTAAGCCTTGTAACTTGTTCATATTTAATTAAGGCCAACTGGGCAGAAACATTTTCTTTTTAACAGCATGGCTTTTTGTTGTTGCTGTTCAACTCCTGTTCTCCACATTATTTTAAATAAGAGCTGGTATAATTAACACCATTGTGCTTTGGAAACTGTAAGTATTGATATTTCAGCATAAAACATTTCATCAATGCTAATAGCAAGGCCATATCCTCATCAACTGACAAATTAACTTCTTTTTGTAAATTCTCCAAACAGAAATTTCTTTATGAAATTAAATTAAGAAGTATGTTGGGGCAGAATTTAAAACACTCTGAAAGATTACATGTTTTAAAATTAAAAATTATTTATATATATAACACATTTCAGTTAAACTGGATGAGGATTTTATATTTCATATTTTATCTAGTAATTTGTAATTTCTAGATTCATTTTGATTTTTGTTTTCATTTAGTACCATGCATTCCTGTTTCATAAGAAATGTTATGCATTCTTTTGTATAAATACTATCAGAATAGCATTCTTATGGACAATCACATTATTTTTGGTCAACTAGTTCAGCCAGTTAGTTCTTTCCTAATACACAGAATAATAACATTATTTAGTTATCAATTTAAAATAAAATGAAAATATCCCAAGTAGCTCTTAAATTGGATATTTTCAGAATACTAATAATTGAAATGTGTAATATTATAATTAAAACTTGTTAACTTACTTTGTATGCTAATATTGCTTCTTTAATCATGAATGATACTACTTGTTCATGACAATTGATATCTATTTCCAATTCATATGATTCATTTTACTAAAAAGCAGACATTATTTTGCCAATAAAGGTCCATCTAGTCAAAGCTATGGTTTTTCCAGTAGTCATGTATGGATGTGAGAGTTGGACTATAGAGAAAGCTGAGTGCCAAAGAATTGATGCTTTTGAATTGTGGTGTTGGAGAAGACTCTTGAGAGTCCCTTGGAGTGCAAAGAGATCCAACCAGTCCATCCTAAAGGAAATCAGTCTTGAATATTCATTGGAAGGACTGATGCTGAATCTGGAACTCCAATACTTTGGCCACCTGATGTGAAAACTGACACAGTATTGTAAAGTAAAATAAAGTAAAATTTAAAAAATAATAATAAATCAAATTAAAAAAAAAGAAAAAACCCTGATGCTGGGAAAAATTGAAGTTTGGAGGAGAAGGGGATGACAGAGTATAAAATGGTTGCTTGGCATCACTGATTCAATGGACATGAATTTGAGTAAACTCCCAGAGTTGGGGATCGACAGGGAGGCCTGGAATGTTGTAGTCCATGGGGACACAAAGAGTCAGACACGACTGAGTGACTGAACTGAACAGTGGTTCATACCAAAGGAAATGTTCTTTTCCTCGGATTTTTTAACATGTTAGCATGCTTTTGCTGTAATTATGAATACCCAGTAAGAGTAATGTATACAATGAAGGTATTTATCATCTCTTATTTGGTCCAGCACATTCACTACCACATGTGCTGCACTTTCCACCATGAAAGAAACAAAGTCCCATCGTGGTGGACAGTAGTCACATGTAGACTTTATTAAGAACATACTCCATAGGTTTGCATAGGGCCAAGCTGCACCAGCAAATACAGAAATCTTACTTAGTATTGTGGAACTAGGCAGATGTAACTTTCAATTGCTCAAAAACAACAGGGCAGGGACTTCACTGGCAGTCCAGTGGTTAAGACGCCACCTTTCCACTGATGGGTCTTGGATTCAATCCCAGGTCAGAGGAAATAGAATTCCAGGGTCCGGCACGCCATGTGGCATGGGCAAAAACAAAAACAAAATGAACAAACAAAAAACAGTGTAAATTCAATCCCTTCTCATCTTTCTAGCTGAATATCATCCTTACTATATCCTCTCTGGGCTAAAGCAGTTCTAATTAGCTCACCACTCACTCAACAGCTGAAAGCTGAAAAGAACGGCATCATACAGGTTATTTGTCCTCATGTGTTTCACTCTTTAAACCAGAGAACAAAATCTTCAGCCAAAGCACAGCTACAAAGTTCCATTTAGGTCTCATTGAACAGAAGTATTCATAAACTTTTCTAGACCAATAATTATCAAAACAAAGTACAATTATAATGATATGCCTGGGATAAGCCCTTGGCTGCAGAAACAAAATCATAGTTCTGAAAACTAAAAGGAAAAGGAGAAATGACTGCTTGATGGGATTCTAAAAGATCTGTCACATGTATCACCATTAGTGATCAAATGAGGCCAACTCAAATGTTGTACTGATTAATTTGAAAATGGTTGTTAAATGTTGGACTCATTGCTAAGAAACATTATTTTAAAGAAAAGCTAAAAAATCTAGCTTCAAATGTAGCAGAGCTTAGACACTTATTAAATTAAACTTTCTGGGAGGAAATGAATATAGCCACTATGTGCAATTAAATATTTGTTTAGAAAAGGCAAAAATATAAACAACATAAGCACTGATGGAAAATAAAACCACAAATATGTCTTTATGTCTTTGGTTGCACAAACTACAGGTTTTCTCTGGATAATGATGAATAGAAGGGAAGTTATCTGAAACTTAGAGGGTCATAACTAGAGTAGAAAGAAATGGAATTAATAGAGCTGGTCAAGAGATGTGACTGATGAAAGCAAATAAATCTTCTCTTGTCCATGAGGAAGGAATTCATAGGGCCTGGACTCCATCTCAGGCCTGTTCATGCTTATCATGCTCAGCCACCTTTTCAATGGACTCTGAACTCTGTGTTTAGTGCCTATGAAAACAACAGAAGGATAAGACCACTTTCAGACAGAGGAACCTTGAAGATCGTATCTAGGTTACACATCGCCTAAGAGAAAACATACAATAATCACCTCTTCCTCCAGACAGGCCATAAATTATTCTGTATCTATCAGAGTGTAACCTCAGGTTTATTGATTATTGGCTAATTGTTTGAGCACATGAGCACATAGCACGTGAATGATGGAGTTATTGGGATTGTATTTTCCTTGGTTTATGTAAGTTTCAAGGAATTTGGACTGGTGGGTTCAGACACATACATATGGGGTATAAAAGATTTTCACAAATGCTGGTCGGGCTCCTTGGCTAAGAGGAGACTGCTTTGGGCCCTCCGGTGTAATAAACTGCACTCCACTATCTGCATTGTCCTTCTCAGTGAGTTTGTTTCCCACAACGTGTGGCTACAACATCCAGACAGTGCCACAGTGGGATATTGACCTAAACAAATAAACTGCTAGGTATTTTTTCCCCAAAAAGTATTTATTCGAGATCAGCAAAGAATTGTAATTAAGGTCTGCAGTGATGGTTCACCACTTGCAAACCCCCTTCAACAAGGAGAGAAGAATTATTTTAAAGAAAAGAAAGGGAGGTCAGGAGGGCTATAGAAAACAAAGAGCCCACTGGAGGAACTAAGAGTTTGAAGTACACTGATTTTTCATGGGTTGAGTTGAAACAGTCTCTCATTGGCTGCACTCTTGCCAGGCATGAAGAGGAAATCTTTCTTTTTCATGTTGGGCCCAGCTGTCCTCCTGGTCTCCCAAATTTATTTTAATTGAAATCTCCCTTTATTAATTTTTTACAGGACAGTGCTAACTATTTTCAGTTTTTATGCAGCATCCTATAGAGGCAGCAAGAAGGCATTTATTAGACCTGAAGTGTATCATGTACTAGTGAGAGAAAAGAAATCTGAATGTGACATTCCCAACATTATCTATTGTACAAAGAGATCATTCTCACAGAAAAGCTAGAATTCTAGGGGGGAAAAAAAGGAAGAGATGAAGTATAGAAAACTAAATCATATTCACTATGCGAAATGGAATAGTGCCTGCTATGTCAGCAAAGGATGTCAAAGTCATCAGAGATTCCAGCCACAGCTGGCAATGGTGAGCTAGTGAGCCCTGACGGAATTCAGGAAGGAAACAAAGAATACCTGCCATCTAGCTGATATCAGACTACAGCTACTCCCTATGGTGAGCCCTGAGGCATCCCAAATAGCTCAAATGGAGAAGAATCTGCCTGCAATGTGGGAGACACGGGTTTGATCCCTAGGTAAGGAAGATCCCCTGGAGAAGGAAATGACAACCCATACCAGTATTCTTGCTTGAAGAATTCCATGGACAGAGGAATGTGGAGGTCTATAGTAGAGTCAGACAATACTGAGCAACTAACACACAAGTAATCTCAGGATACTGTGAAAGAACAGGATACTAGTCCAGACATCTTAGATGTATATCAAATAAATGATTTCAGTGAGCCCAGACTCTTGCATTTTCCTATACATAGAAAAGTGCTAAATTCCTTAACTTGAGATATCTAGTTTTCTTTTACTAGCAATAGCTTTTTATTCTTATTACTTTCCCTTTGTTGCAAAATTTTATATATCCAAGATTCCCCACCTGTCACCTTCTCAGAGTAGTTTTCTCAGAATTGCTTGAGATGCTGCCTCTTGGGCTTGAAGCCCTAAAAAGTTCCACCAAATAAAATATAAATTAACTTTTAGGTTGTGAAAATTTCTAGTTGACATCTATTTTCCAATTTTGTTGACACCTATATTCCAACATCAGAGAAGGCAATGGCAGCCCACTCCAGTACTCTTGCCTGGAAAATCCCATGGATGGAGGAGCCTGGTAGGCTGTAGTCCATGGGGTCATGAAGAGTCAGACACGACTGAGCGACTTCACTTTCAATTTTCAGTTTCATGCATTGGAGAAAGAAATGGCAACCCACTCCAGTGTTCTTGCATGGAGAATCCAAGGGATGGCGGATCCTGGTTGGCTGCCATCTATGGGGTCGCACAGAGTTGGACACGACTGAAGCGATTTTGCAGCAGCAGCAGCATATTCCAACAACCACACGCCATTCTTCACATTCATTTATTTCAAATTCTATCTGAAAAACGATATGTCCTTAATTGAATTCATGGTCAGCTCTTACCTACAGAGATATAATCCAGTATGTTGTACTTAGTGCATTCTGGGATATGTGGATGGTGCTTTCCCCATTTGTAAAATGACTTTGTCCTTGTTAAGATAAACTGCATGAAAATGTGTTCATCCAGACACGTATATTAAACAGTGAAAGACAAAAATTTTTTACATATACAAAGGTCTGCCTAGTCAAGGCTATGGTTTTTACAGTGGTCATGTATGGATGTGAGAGTTGGACTGTGAAGAAAGCTGAGTGCCGAAGAATTGATGCTTTTGAACTGTTAAAGGAGATCAGTCCTGGGTGTTCATTGGAAGGACTGATGCTGAAGCTGAAACTCCAATACTTTGGCCACCTCATGCGAAGAGTTGACTCATTGGAAAAGACCCTGATGATGGGAGGGATTGGGGGCAGGAGGAGAAGGGGATGACAAAGGATGAGATGGCTGGATGTCATCACCGACTTGATGGACATGAGTTTGGGTGAACTCCGGGAGTTGGTGATGGACAGGGAGGCCTGGCGTGCTGTGATTCATGGGGTCACAAGGAGTCGGACATGACTGACTGTCTGAACTGAACTGTAGATAGACATTCATCCTTTCTGAGAAAATGGACATATACTTTCACTAGGATAAAAAGGACTGTAAATACATGTGCATGGATTTCATGTGCATTTGTAATTGATTACAATCTGCGACTGGTTTTCAGGAACTCCACCCTGAAAATCTTTTGCTGCTTTCATGGGTATTATCAAAGGTCATCCAAAACTACTGGCATGATGGGAAAAGAAGGCACATTGATATATTCCCTGGATATGGTAAAGCCTCATGTCTGATTCTATCCTTTGGCTTTAACTCAATTTCCCCTTAAAATACAGAGTCAAGAACCCCAAGCAAAATCCCTCATTAATTACCTATGTCCACTGAAAAAATACATGTAACCCTAACCCTAAAGTTTGAGAATTATTTTATTCAGTAGAAATGTCTAGTTCTTCAAGCCTGGGACACAGCTTCTCAAGTAACCCAGAGAAAACTGCTCCATGGATGTGTGGTAAAATGTCAGGTTATATAGAAGTTTGCAACAAAGGAGGTAGGTAGTCTGAACATCAAAGATTATTGTTAATTAAGGAAAAACCAGGTACCTCAAATTAAGGAATTTAGCTGTCTTCTATGAATGGGGAAGATGCAAGTGTCTAGGCTCCTTGATATCATTCATTTCATTTCCATCTCAGCTATCGGGACCTGTATCCTGCTTCTTGATTATTCACATCCTTAGTTCCACCTTAGGGTGTGGCAGGTGGCTGCCAGATATCCTGGATTCAGAAATGCACATTTGGAAGGCTGTGATATCCTTGTTAATTGATATGGCAGAAAATACTCCATTTCACACATATTTCACCTAAAATATTTGGGTTACTGCTCAACTTCCCACTCTAGTGGCTTTATTCATTTTTCCCATATAAAAGTGTTGTTTTTGGAGAATCTTAATTTCTAAACAAAGAACAGGAACATTTTTTCTTCAACATAAATTGACAACTCTTATTAGAGTATCATTAAAACCACAGCATTTCTCATTATTACCTTTACTCCTGGTGTTTTTGTGCACTGGGTGTGGGTTCACATGTTCCAGTGCACACATGTGCCTCTCATTTTCCTCTCCTTTTGTGATCCCTCTGTTCTAATTCCTTTTCTATTTTTCTTCTGAAAATAGCATATAACTGATATATTTATTGAATTAGTTTTTAATATAAACATACTTGGCATTCTCTTTTTAAGTATAAAAATGTACAAGCAAAAGAGATTATATTTATATTTCAATCTAAAATTGTAGAGGAAATGGTTTTCAGATATTTTAAATGGTTNCCGACTCTACGCAACCCCTTAGATGGCAGCCCACCAGGCTCCCCTGTCCCTGGGATTCTCCAGGCAAGAACACTGGAGTGGGTTGCCATTTCCTTCTCCAATGCATGAAAGTGAAAAGTGAAAGTGAAGTCGCTCAGTTGTGTCCGACTCTTAGCGACCCCATGGACTGTAGCCTACCAGGCTCCTCCACCCATGGGATTTTCCAGGCAAGAGTACTGGAGTGGGGGGCCATTGCCTTCTCCACTGGACATGAGTTAGAGCTATAGAAATTCCAGACATAGGGTCTAGCAGTCAGTGCTTACATTAGTTCTCCAGGTTATTCTGGTGCACTCCAAAGTCTGAGACCCACTGCTGTACTGGAAACCTATGTGTGATTTTGGGCAAACTACACCTACTCTCTGGTAATCAGTTGCTCCCTATAACATGCAGCATTAGATCACATGTTTATTAAGGTCTCTCCCACCTCTGACAGTCTGTAATTCTGACCTTAAGAACTGCTAATATATTTATGAATAATTCTTATGTGTCAAGCATTTTGTCAGCTGCATAACATGTAATATTACAAATAATCCCAGAAAATCTATAAAATATAAAACTAAGGTTTAGTTCACTAAGGTTTTGTTCAGGGATAGTAAAATATTTCATTATGAAGTTAGTCACCAAGAATGTCTCTAAAGCTGTGGGCTTAACTACTTTGCTACACAAACCCATGGGAATGGGCATCAGCATTGCTCATCCATTTCTTATTCTGAGTCATAGGAACAATGTATTCTGAGTTTTGGCCAGTAGTCTTTCATCAAATTTCCAATAGATTGCACTCAGGCCTACAAGGTTCTTATAGTGAAACAGGTGGATATAACACAGTCTTTAGCACAAAGAAGTAGCTAAACACACATTTAATTTAAACATTAAAATGAAATAAATGGACTCTATGTTCACTTCTCTTTTCATGTTGTCAACAAACGCTGTCTCTGAAAACACTGTATGTTTTAGCAAGCAGAACCTTAACCGGCTGTTAATGTTTATGATTGCTTTCTCACTTAAAACTTTCAGTAACTTTAAAAATGTTTATGTAATTTTTGTGCTGTGCTGTGCTTAGTCACTCAGTCATGTCCAGCTCTGTGTGACCTCATGGACTATAGCTCACCAGGCTCTTCTGTCCATGGGATTCTCTAGACAAGAGAATGGGTTGCCATGCCCTCCTCCAGGGGATCTTCCCAACCCAAGAATTGAACTGGAGTCTCCTGAATTGGCAGGCAGATGCTTTACCAGCTGAGATACCAGGGAAGCCCATGTAATGCTTAATATATTCCAAACTTTGGGTTCAATGTTGGGAAAATCAAGAGCTTACTGTTAAGGGATGCAGTCAGACTCACATATAAAAATTCAATTATAACAAATATGGTAAGTCCCATAATAAGGAGTGTTAAGAAATGAGTGGGTTTAACAGATACCTAAGTGATATAGTCAATAGGATTTGATGACTATTTTACTGTGGGTGGTGAGAGAGAAGTAGAAATCAGAGACTCCCTTGATTTGGGAAGCTGGTTTTATAGTGGTTTCATTCATTGAGACAGAGATTTTGAAGACTAGAAGGTTTATATGGGAAGGTGATACATTTTGTACAGAATGCAATTGGTTTGAGGAGTCTTTAATATACTCAAATTGAAGTGCTAATTGGTAAATTGATTTATGTAAGTTGAGCTCTAGAAATAGAGTTTTGACTTTGGGATTAGGATTTAGGAGTCATCAGCAAATAGATAATAACTTTTCCACCTTCATAGTATGACAATCATACAATCCTCTTGCAGGAGAAAATATACTTGAAATGTATGAACTCGTGAGCATTTTTAGTCAACGTTCAGGGATTCTTCTTTAAATGGACTAGGTAAGCACACTATTCCAATACTAATGAAGCCTGAACAGGGTTGACCCATCATCTTTCATCATTCAGATGTAGATTTATATAAAGGCAGGGATATATTGTCAAGTAAACTGAAAGTTCATTTAAAGAGATGAATTGAAGTTGCACAGGCCAAGAGAGAAATATTCACCAGCTCCACTGAAAAATCTTCCTTTTAGTCACAATTCAGCAATCTGAGAGAAAATAGGGCTTAACAAGCAAGTCATTGTTTAGACGCTGAGGGAGCAAAGTTGGGTCGATATTTTAATTTGAGTCCTACAATCATGAATCCAGATAGCATTTCTCGACACTGTGCTGATTCTTAATAACCAATGATCAGCACACATTTCATTTTAGATCAGTTGCTCTTGGAGACCCATTTGATATAAAGTGTTCTCCTAAAAATCTGAATTTGTAGACTTTAGAGGTTCTGATTTCTACCACTCTCTCTCATCCCTCACCTCCTGTTTATTTGTTAAAACTTGTTTAGTGGTATTAAGACATTTGTTGATCATTCATAGGGATAGAATTATAAAAAGATAATTATATGAAAAGTTGCTTACATTTATTTGTGATAAAGGGAGTCTGAACCAAAATAAAGCAGTTTGATTTGTCCACCTATCATGATGGCACAAAGTTTCAGAATTCCATTGAGTGGAAGGATTCTGGAAATTACATTACTGTTGAAGGGAGTATACAATTGATATAGCCCCATTTAGAGGGCAATTGGATCATATCAATTGAAACTTCAGATGAATATTCTCTTCGATTCAAACAATTTGGAAATTATCCTAAATGCTTATTAATTTATATGGAAATATATACATATTTACCATCTGTGTAATGATGCTGCTACTGCTAAGTCGCTTCAGTTGTGTTCGACTCTGTGCAACCCCATAGATGGCAGCCCACCAGGCTCTCCCGTCCCTGGGATTTTCCAGGCAAGAACACTGGAGTGGGTTGCCATTTCCTTCTCCAATGCATGAAAATGAAAAGTCAAAATGAAGT
>SJYQ01001277.1:46435-80078 GCA_006410935.1 Redunca redunca
ACTCTCGATATAATACTAAATGAAAAAGCAGACTACAACAGTAAATATTTATTCTATTATTCTACATGAATAGTAGCATAATTCTACATATAGTTTTGGAAAGCTATATACCAGCATATAAACACTGATTAATTCTGTGTAGTTGTATTCTTGGAGGTTCTATTTCTGTACAAGGTCTGCTTTACTTCTATAAATGTTAAAAAATAAAATAAAATATTATTTTGACACGAGGCAAACAATTTTTAAAGATATATGCATACATACATATATAGAAAAACATTATTGTTCATTCTCATAAATATAAAATTAGCTACTTAAGTCTTTATGATTTCCTTTATCTTCTATAAACTTTCATTAATATTTAAATTATAAAAGAGGCATATTCTAGATTTAATTTCAGCTTTGAAAATTCCTAGCCATCTGAAATTATATTGTTTAAATGTTCTCCCCCCACCCCGAGTCTTTGTTGGCTTATCATCAAAACTTGAGGACCAAATTAAAAGCAAGTATGTAAACCATCTGACAATTTGGTCAACTCCTTAACAAATGTTAGTCGCTTATGTTATTGATACTATAAACTTATATGAGAGCATCATTTTCAATGATGGTTGAAAATATTTCATTCATTAGAAAATATACAAGCATCGTACTGCAATTAATTATTTATTGCATAGCTGGTCATATTCAGAAGGTACACCTGTCCTAACAATTCCCTCTGCCGTCCTCTGACAAAACTGAATTAACCTCAGCAAGCAGTTATGTTTCTTTTGTTTTCACATTCAGCAGTATCTAAAACAATTTGTTTAACCTAAGAAAGGATCTAGTTAAATTTATCTGAATTACATGGAATAAGCTTTACTAATCACTGTTTTTACCTAAAATAAATAATTCTGTGGGAATTGCAACATGCTTGAAACCACCGAAGTAGTCACTACTAGCACTAAAAGTAGTTACTTTAGTAAGATTTGGCAGTTTCTGTTTAAGGTCTTTATATATATCAGTAGATGGTATGTAGATGATGATCTTTGATCATGAGAAAGGTTGCTCCTGGTTTTTTTCACTGTTTTTAATTCACAGGGTAAACAATCTTTGTATTTCTTTTATTTCTTTATAGGCCTTGCTCTTTTGACTTCACAGCATTTGACATTGTTCTAGTCTTTTTAAAAAATAATTTTATTTAACTCTTTTAAAAATATGTTTATTTACTTTGACTGTGCTGGGTCTTAGCTGTGGCATGTGGGATCTTTACTTGTGGAATGTAAGATCTTTACCTGTGCCATATAGGATCTCGTTTCCTGACCAGAGATTGAACCTGGGTATTCTGCACTGGGAGTATGGCGTCTTAGCCACTGGGCCATCAGTGAAGTCCCTAGTCTTTCTGATCAGGAAAAAATGGCACCAGCTGGCTCTGGACTCAAACTATTAGTATTTAAACACCAGTTCTAGCATTTTTTAATTGCATGGCCTCAGTCAAGTAACCTAATTTCTTTATGCCTTAATTTCCTCACCTGTTCTATGAGGAAAACAAAGAATGCTTACTTCATGAGGTTGTTGTAAAGATTAAGTGAAATTAAAATACAGAGCACACAGAATAGTGCCTGACATTGATCTGCTGGTGGAACACTTATTATTCACTCTGTTTGGTAACCTATTCAGTTTAGTTCAGTTGCCCAGTCATGTCCGACTCTTTGCGACCCAAAGGACCGCAGCATGCCAGGCTGCCCTGTCCATGACCAACTCCTGGAGTTTACTCAAATTCATGTCCGTTGAGTCAGTGATGCCATCCAACCATCTCATCCTCTGTCATCCCTTTCTCCTGCCTTCAATCTTTCCCAGCATCAGGGTCTTTTCAAATGAGTCATTTCTTTATATCAGGTGGCCAAAGTACTGGAGTTTCAGCTTCAACATCAGTCCTTCCAATGAACACTCAGGACTGATTTCCATTAGGATGGACTGGTTGGGTCTCCTTGCAGTCCAAGGGACTCTCAAGATTCTTCTACAACACCACAGTTCAAAAGCATCAGTTCTTCAGTGCTCAGCTTTCTTTATAGTCCAGCTCTTACATCCATACATGACTACTGGAAAAACAATGGCCTTGACTAGAGGACCTTGTTGGCAAAGTAATGTCTCTGCTTTTTAATATGCTGTCTATCCTGGTTATAACTTTCCTTCTAGGGAGTAAGCATCTTTTAATTTCATGGCTGCAGTCAGCATCTACAGTGATTTTGGAGCCCCCCAAAATAAGTCAGCCACTGTTTCCACTGTTTCCTCATCTATATCCCATGAAGTGATAGAACAGGATAGCATGATCTTCGTTTTCTGAATGTTGAGCTTTAAGCCAACTTTTTCACTCTCCACTTTCACTTTCATCAGAGGTTCTTTAGTTCTTCTTTGCTTTCTGCCCTTAAGGGTGGTGTCATCTGCATATCTGAGGTTATTGATATTTCTCCTGGCAATCTTGATTCCAGCTTGTGCTTCTTCCAGCCCAACATTTCTCATGATGTACTTTCATAATGTACTTCTTTTCCTATTTGGAACAGTCTGTTGTTCCATGTCCAGTTCTAACTGTTGCTTCCTGGTCTGCATACAGGTTTTTCAAGAGGCAGGTCAGGTGATCTGGCATTCCCATTTCTAAGAATTTTCCACAGTTTGTTGTGATCCACACAGTCAAAGGCTCTGGCGTAGTCAATAAAGCAGAAGTAGATGTTTTTCTGGAACTCTCTTGCTTTTCTGATGATCCAGAAGATGTTGGCAATTTGATCTCTGGTTCTTCTGAATTTTCTAAATCCAGGTGAACATCTGGAAGTTCACGGTTCATGTACTGCTGAAGCCTGGCTTGGAGAATTATGAACATTGCTTTTCTAGCGTGTGCGACGAGTGCAATTGTGCCATAATTTGAGTATTCTTTGGCATTGTCTTTCTTTGGGATTGGAATGAAAATTGACCTTTTCCAGTCCTGTGGCCACTGCTAAGTTTTCCAAATTTGCTAGTATATTGAGTGCAGCACTTTCACAGCATCATCTTTTAAGATTTGAAATAGCTCAAGTGGAATTCCATCACCTCCACTAGCTTTGTTCATAGTGATGCTTCTGAAGGCCCACTTGACTTCACATACCAGAATGTCTGGCTCTAGGTGAGTGATCTCACCATCATGATTATCTGGGTCATGAAGATCTTTTGGTTCTGTGTATTCTTGCCACCTCTTATTAATATCTTCTGCTTTTGTTAGGTCCATACCATTTCTGTGCTTTATTGAGCCCATCTTTGCATGAAATGTTCCCTTGGTATCTCTTATTTTCTTGAAGAGATCTCTAGTCTTTCCCATTCTATTGTTTTCCTCTATTTCTTTGCACTGATCACTGAGGAAGGCTTTCTTATCTCTCCTTGCTATTCTTTGAAACTCTGCATTCAAATGGGTATATCTTTCCTTTTCTCCTTTGCTTTTTTCTTGTCTTCTTTTCACAGCTATTTCTAAGGCCTCCTCAGACAGTCATTTTGCTTTTTTGCATTTCTTTTTATTGGGGTTGGTCTTGATCCCTGTCTGCTATACAATGTCATGAACTTCCATCCATAGTTCATCAGGCACTCTATCAGATCTAGGCCCTTAAATCTATTTCTCACTTCCACTGTATAATCATAAGGGACTTGATTTAGTTCATACTGAAAAGCAGAGACACTACTTTGCCAACAAAGGTCCATCTAGTCAAGGCTATGGTTTTTCCAGTAGTCATGTATGGATGCGAGAGTTGGACTACAAAGAAAGCTGAGCACTGAAGAATTGATGGTTTTGAACCGTGGTCTTGGAGAAGACTCTTGAGAGTCCCATGGACTGCAAGGAGATCCAACCAGTCCATTCTAAAGGAGATCAGTCCTGGGTGTTCTTTGGAAGGAATGATGCTAAAGCTGAAACTCCAGCACTTTGGCCACCTCATGCGAAGAGTTGACTCATTGGAAAAGACTCTGATGCTGGGAGGGATTGGGGGCAGGAGGAGAAGGGAACGACAGAGGATGAGATGGCTGGATGGCATCACTGACTCAATGGACATGAGTCTGAGTGAACTCCGGAAGATGGTGATGGTCAGGGAGGCCTGGCATGCTGCGATTCATGGGGTCGCAAAAAGTCGGACACAACTGAGCGACTGAACTGAACTGAACTGAGTGGTCTAATGGTTTTCCTTACTTTCTTCTTTATTTAAATTATGCTTTGGGAATATCTTTCCAGGTTTGTTTACTTCTTAAAGTTTTAAGTATAAAAGAGAGCCCTCTGATTTCCAGAAATTTCCCTATTCTTATTGTAGGAAATATAAAATTGGTTGATGAAGAAGATCAAATGTTGGGCTTAAGATCCATTTATTTTCCCTGCATGTTATTTCTTTAGTTTTATTTCTATGTCATACACATATGCCGTATATACATATGTGTGTATATATATATATATATAGAGAGAGAGAGAGAGCAAGCAAGAGAGAGAAATATACATATATATGCATGTATGTATGTATTTCTCTATCTCTTCTTTGATATGGTCCTTTTATTTATTTTCATGGGCTTTCCTGTTTTTCATTCTACCTTCTCAAAATTCATCTTAATTTCTTCTTAGTGATTAGGTAACTTTTAGTTCAGTTCAGTCGCTGAGTCGTGTCTGACTCTTTGCGACCCCATGAATCGCAGCACGCCAAGCCTCCCTGTCCATCACCAATTCCTGGAGTTCACTCAAACTCACGTCCATCGAGTCGGTGATGCCATCCAGCCATCTCATCCTCTGTCATCCCCTTCTCCTCCTGCCCCAATCCCTCCCAGCATCAGAGTCTTTCCCAATGAGTCAACTGTTCACATGAGGTGGCCAAAGTATTGGAGTTTCAGCTTTAGTATCATTCCTTCCAAAGAATACCCAGGACTGATCTCCTTTAGAATGGACTGGTTGGATCTCCTTGCAGTCCAAGGGACTCTCAGGAGTCTCCTCCAACATCACAGTTCAAAAGTATAAATTCTTCAGCGCTCAGCTTTCTTTGTAGTCCAACTCTCACATCCATATGTGACCACAGGAAAAACCATAGCTTTGACTAGACGGAACTTTGTTGGCAAAGTAATGTTTCTGTTTTTGAATATGCTATCTGGGTTGGTCATAACTTTCCTTCCAAGGAGTAAGCGTCTTTTAATTTCATGGCTGCAGTCACCATCTGCAGTGATTTTGGAGCCCCCCAAAATAAAGTCTGACACTGTTTCCACTGTTTCCCCATCTATTTCCCATGAAATGATGGGACCGGATGCCATGATCTTCGTTTTCTGAATGTTGAGCTTTAAGCCCACTTTTTCCCTCTCCTCTTTCACTTTCATCAAAAGGTTGTTTAGTTCCTCTTCACCTTCTGCCAGAAGGGTGGTGCCATCTGCATATCTGAGGTTTTTGATATTTCTCCTGGCAATGTTGATTCCAGCTTGTGCTTCTTCCAGCCCAGCATTTCTCACGATGTACTCTGCTTGTAAGTTAAATAAGCACGGTGACAATATACAGCCTTGATGCACTCCTTTTCCTAGTTGGAACCAGTCTGTTGTTCCATGTCCATTCTAACTCTTGCTTCCTGGCCTGCACACAGGTTTCTCAGGAGGCGGGTCACTTTAGACCCATTTCATTGTTGTGAAACTTATACGCTTTTTGTAGTGCTCTATTTTTTCCCTTCAACTCACAAATTATTCTGGCAAAGACATTCACTTTCTACCGATAGTTATATCTAGTTTTATACTCAAATTTATGTTTCCCTGCTTCCCGTGTGTACTCTAGTTCTCTTTGTATTTTATTTGGATTTATCTCTCTCAGTTAGTGTAACTTTTTAAAGAGAGTAATACTAGTAGAATATTTATGCCCCCTTTGTATATAAAAATGTATTCTTGTCATCTTAAAAGTATCCAAAGTATAGCAATGCAATATAGCTGACTATTGAATACTTGGGTCATACATATCTTTTCCTTCAAACCTCTATAATTACTTTTGTTTCATTTTTCATATTCCTGAATGATCTAGGAAGCTGCTATCAAATTAATACCAAATGATAGGGGGCCTATCTTTGGATGTACACGTTGCAGCCACTCAGAAGGATCATCATTTCCAAACAGCCTGTAAAACTCTGAAGAGTGTTCACTAATATATGCTTTTCCTGCCTCCATCTGCCTGTCATCTTTTGGTTCCTTGCCTCTAGTTATACCATTTAAAGTCACTTCGCGTCATCTCTGATTCTTATCCTCTCCCTGCTCTTCTCATCATTAACTCCTCTTGAGCAATGGAATAGAAATTCTAATTTTCTCTCACATCCTCTCCTGAAAGATAAACAACTCAGCTGTGCATAAGGAAGGACATTGTAAGTAAAAGAAAAGCCTTCCACCTAGCAGCAAGTATTGCAGTCACTCCATCTTTCCTATGGAAAAGCGAGATTGAGAAAGGTTAATTCTTTGCCCCAGGATAGGATATGGCAGAACTACTACATGATATGGAAAAAGAACAGATAGTTTCCCAGGGAAGGAATGGTGGGAAACCAGGCAGGAGCCAAGAGAAAACTTGATAGGTTTAGAGACCAGTGCCGAGACAGCCCCATTCAGGCTGGTACTGAGGAAGCTCAAACCTTGGCTGGGCACACAGCCCAGCCAGGATCGGAGCAAAGGTAGGGGCAAAAGTCCTCCTTTATCCTCTCTGCAGGACTGAGCCACCAGGGGTCAGGGCCTGCACCTTCTGGGTCACTGTCTGCCTTGACCATCAAGTATGAAGATAACTTTGGGATTTTCATAAATTCCCTCTATCAGCATGAGAAAGTTTTTTTCTATTCCCAGTTTGCTGAGTTTTTTTTTTGTTTTTTTTAAATCATGAGAGTGTGTTGGAAATTGTCAGACGTTATTCTGTATCTACGAGATGCTTATGTGGTTTCTGTCCTAAATTCTATTGATATCGTATAGTACATTAATTGACCTCAGAGACTTAAACTAATCTTGCATTTCTGGAACAAATCCCATTTGACCACGTTGTGTAATTCCCTTTTTGTATTTTGTTAAATTTTATTTAAAGGGTAATATTGGCTTCATGAAACTCTTTCTTTGGAGAGTTTGCAAAATTTTATATACTTCTTTACATCTTTGACAGAATTGACCAGTGAAGTCATCTGGGCCTAGTTTCTCTTTATGGGTTGTGTTTTAATGGCTAATTCAATCTCCTTCTTTGAAATTGGTCTATCCAAAAATAAGTTTTTCCTTCTCTTCTAGTTTCTTAATTTGGAAGGTTAGGTTATTGACTTGAGATCATTTTTTTAATATAGGAATTTACTGTTATAAAAATTCCTCTAACTTCTGCTTTAGTTGCATCCAATATATTTAGGTATATTTTGTTCTCATTTTCATTCAGCTCAGAGTAATTTCTAATTTTTCTTTTGAATTCTTTTTTGACCGATGGGTTGTTTGGGAATATATTTTTAATTTTAATATGTGTGATATTCTCAAACTTCCTTTTATTATTGTTTTCCACTTTTATTCTATTGTCACGGTTAATACTTTACATGTTCTTGATCCCTTTAAATTTAGGAATGCTGGATTTTTGGTTTAGCATAACCGGCATCTGGGAGAAGATCCCAAAGTTTCTTGAGAAGAATGTATACTCTGCTGTTATTGGGTGGAATGTCCCATAGACATCTATTAAGTCAGGTTGATTTACAGTTTGTTCAGGTCCTATTTTCTTCTTAATCTTTTGTCCACTTGTTCTATTCATTATTGTGAGTGAATGTTCAATAGTTATTATTGAACTATTATTGTTGAATCATCCATTTCTCCTTTCAATTCTGTCAATTTTTGCTTCATGTATTTTAGTGCTCTACTTTTAGACATATATATATTTTTTTCCACTAAGCACAGGCTCTGCTCTTTACTGAGAAGTGATCTGACTTTTCTAAGCCTGTTTCCTCATCTGTAACATGGGAATCAATGGAAATTCCTGAGGATGATATGTTCTGTCTTAGATCAGTCTGGCTGGATCAACAGCTGGCTTCTGTTGGCTTCTGAAGGATGGAATTTTTCTCAGACCCCTGCATCCCAAGTCAATCTGTGCATATTCTTGAAAACATTATACAGGCAGCCCTCTCAACCCTGGGCAAATGAGGCAAGCCCAGCTCTTTGATTAGGGTTAACAGATTAGCAAATACAAATATAGAATGTTACTTAAATTTGCATAATTTCTAATGGCTTATGTATATGCACATTAAAATAAAGTAAAAATATTGCCTTGGTATGTTAATTTAATCTAATTAATAAAATTAAAAATTTCTAATTGTTCATCTCAAATGAATTATAAATTTCTAAATTTATAACATTTTCTTTATAGTTCCTTGATGATCTGACTCTCTAATAGTTCTGTGTTTTGCAGATTTTGCTTATAAAATTCCTTGCAACTATAGCCTACATTCCATTTATATTGTAACATGGGTTCTTTAGTTGTCACATACAATTTATTTCATTCCTTTTTCCATTTAATTTTCATTAATGAGAAATATTATCAACATTAGCCTTATGAGTCAGCCACTGAACATTTTTAGTTTTAAAAGTTACTACTCTGAGAAAACTTTTCAGGTTAGATGTGTTAAAGTATATAATGCCATTCTTTCATGGCATAACTTGCTTTTACACTTTTTCAGGATCATGTTATATTTCTGGATTAATGGCTTTTAAAAAATATTTTTCACTGAAAAACAGCATTTTTCTCTTCATCTTCACTACAGGCATGCATCATGAATCCACCTGTGCCCATGTTGGAACAGTATTTAGTAACATCCATGTAAAATAAAAGAATTCTTCAAGAGAGAAAATCCATTTGAAAAGACAGTCATGGCCTATGAGGTAATAATTATTCTCTTCAAATAAGAATTTCTTTTCCTATTTATAAGTGATGTTATGCCTAGTAAGAAAAACCTTGAGACTTAAATTTTTCATGAATTCTCTCTTTAACCCATTCAACATATTCCTTTGAGCAATGTAGTACTTCAAAACACTGTTTGCTCTTCTTTCAATTTGCATAATCCTTTTGCCAAAGAGATCTTGAAAACTATGAACAAGAAATAAACAGGCTTCACTCAATGAATTATTTAAAAAGTCAACAAGAATGTTTTGGGCCATCACAATTAAAGTATGATTTTAGTGCTTCAAAATAAACTTGAGGATTGTCTCAACTGCATTTGTTAATGGGAGCCAACAGGTTTTTAATTTGGGAGAACTGAAGAATACTGAATGCAAACAAAACATAAAATATTTTAATTGTTCAGCTGGAACAGTGCTGAAGTAAGAACAATTTTATGACTTCAGTGTCAACAGAAAGGATAGAGATGTGGTTTGACTATCATTATGCAGAATATGGAGGGTTTCCTGGTGGCTCAGTGGTAAAAAAATCTGCCTGTAATGTAAGAGACACAGGAGACTCAGGTTCAGTCCTTGGGTTGGGAAGATCCTCTGGAGGAGGGCATGACAACCCAGTCCAGTATTCTTCCTGGAGAGTATCACTGGACAGAGGAGCCTGGCAGGCTACAGTCCATAGGTCACAAACCGTCGGACATGACTGAAGGGAATTAGCACATGGGCTCAAACACAAATGCAGAATATGGACCAGACAACAAATGCATTCCGTAGAATCATTCAGGCCTAGCTTCAGTTTTGAATAAAATTGTTTGTATCTTTACTCCCAATTTTATATTTGTATCACTTCCAACAAAAACAGCACAATTAAAAAAAATTCTTAAGAGTTTTCTACAAATACTTGCTTTTGTTTCTGAAGTCTCGTCTGGAAGGAATTTTACTTGAAGTAGCTTAATACATCATGAGAAATGCTGGGCTGGAAGAAGCACAAGCTGGAATCAAGATTGCCGGGAGAAATATCAATCACCTCAGATATGCAGATGACACCACCCTTATGGCAGAAAGTGAAGAGGAACTAAAAAGCCTCTTGATGAAAGTGAAAGAGGAGAGTGAAAAAGTTGGCTTAAAGCTCAACATTCAGAAAACGAAGATCATGGCATCCGGTCCCATCACTTCATGGGAAATGGAGAAATAGTGGAAACAGTGTCAGACTTTATTTTTTTGGGCTCCAAAATCACTGCAGATGGTGACTGCAGCCATGAAATTAAAAGATGCTTACTCCTTGGAAGGAAAGTTATGACCAACCTAGATAGCATATTGAAAAGCAGAGACATTACTTTGCCAACAAAGGTCTGTCTAGTCAAGGCTATGGTTTTTCCAGTGGTCATGTATGGATGTGAGAGTTGGACTGTGAAGAAAGCTGAGTGCTGAAGAATTGATGCTTTTGAACTGTGGTGTTGGAGAAGACTCTTGAGAGTCCCTTGGACTGCAAGGAGATCCAACCAGTCCATTCTAAAGGAGATCAGTCCTGGGTGTTCTTTGGAAGGAATGATGCTAAAGCTGAAACTCCAGTACTTTGGCCACCTCATGCGAAGAGTTGACTCACTGTAAAAGACTTTGATGCTGGGAGGGATTGGGGGCAAGAGGAGAAGGGGACAACAGAGGATGAGATGGCTGGATGGCATCACCGACTCGATGGACATGAGTCTGAGTGAACTCCGGGAGTTGGTGATGGACAGGGAGGCCTGGCATGCTGCGATTCATGGGGTCGCAAAGAGTTGGACACGACTGAGTGACTGAGCCTAATAAATCAACTCTTTTCATGAAAAACATATTGCACAGGCAATGGAAAAAAATTTTTGCATTGTGATTACTTGTAATCATGGCTTTATCATAAAAAGGTGAGACATTTAGATCATTGATAATCATTATAATAGTAAAAGGAGCTGTTTTATTTTTTATTATTGCAGTAGATTTTGTCTTGGCACTCAAAAAATTATTTGCAATTTTGAAATCCAAATATACTTATGGTAGCAGTATGTTCAAACCGTTGTTTGAGCTGAAAGACTGATAATGCTATACAGCAGGGGAAGGCATTATAATTTCTACTGTGATTATCTTTATCTGAATTTCTCTTAAACAGAAAATTCATTGTTTTGTCACTGCCTTTGGTAGTAGTTGAGGAAATCATTATCTCTTATGCTTAGCTGTTAGTATATGCTGGCTTATAACTGACTTTCAGTTTTCCATACTGAATAACAGTTATGTACTACTCAAAGAGGCTTCCCTGGTGGCTCAGATTGTAAAGAATCTGCCTGCAATGCAAGAGACCAGGATTTGATCCCTGGGTTGGGAAGATCCTCTGAGGAATGGAATGGCAACCCACGCTAGTGTTCTTGCCTGGAGAACTCCATGGACAGAGGAGCCTGGCATGCTACAGTCCATGGAGTCACAAAGAGTCAGACATGAATGAGTGACTTTCACTTTCACTATTCAAATAACTATAAAATGCACCCCACTCCAGTACTCTTGCCTGGAAAATCCCATGGATGGAGGAGCCTGGTAGGCTATACAGTCCATGGGGTCGCTAGGAGTTAGACACGACTGAGTGACTTCACTTTCACTTTTCAGTTTCATGCATTGGAGAAGGAAATGGCAACCCACTCCAGTGTTCTTGCCTGAAGAATCCCAGGGACAGGGGAGCCTGGTGGGCTGCTGTCTTTGGGATCGCACAGAGTTGGACACGACTGAAGTGACTCAGCAGCAGCAGCCATCTCCCTCATTTAATAAATGATCATTCCTCAGAAAATTCATCATAAAATTTACACCTATGTTTTGGCATTTGGGGATTCAAATACACACAAAGAATGGGTGACAGTGACTCAGAATTGAAAAGATTGCTAATCTCATTTCTTCTACAGCATATATTTACTCATAAATCCAAATTTGTATCTAACAGTCAACAAATGAGTTGAAAATTTGTGAACAAGAATTAGACATCTGATGTGAAACAAGGTGAACTTCCTGATTGTCTGCAAGGGAGAGCTGTAGTGGTCAGGCATAATCTTCCTCAACAAAATGAAGGTTGGTTTGACAGAAGGTTTTGGGGAAGCCAAAGTTTCAGGGGTTGGTTGATTTACAGAAAAGCAACACTGTTGAAGGGTTGATGGATTTCCACCTGCATAGTGTGGTCACTGGACTGAGGCTACTGGTCACAGGCTGGCTTTCATGCATGTGGCCATTGGAGAGAGGCCGAGAAGTTTGGAACTGTAGAGAAGTGTAGAACTGTCTCTGACTGGGTAAACTTGCAGATACTCATTACCAGAAATGATTGATTTCAGAACAAGTATACTGCTCCTGTGTTCTCTCTGACAGCAGTTGCTAATTAGGACTTAGGACTTTGACCAGAGAAGAATCTTGTTCTTTGCTTGAATATGACAAACAAGTACTTTCAGTTCTCTACCTCGCTCCTTTCCATCTCCCGAGACTCCCTTCTTGGTCATCCCCTAGCCAAACCTGGCAGCTTAGATGTTTACCATCTGTCTGCAATGCAGGAAGCCTGAGTTCAATCCCTGGGGTGGGAAGATCCTCTGGAGAATGGAATGGCTACCCACTCCAGTATTCTTGACTGGAGAATTCTGTGGACAGAGAAGCCTGGTGGGCAAAAAGTCAGATATGGCTTAGTGACTAACATTTACAGTTTTAGTCAAATCTGCAGAAAAGACATTAAAGAGATTGCTCAGATTTGTAGAGGCTTGATTTTCAGGTAGTCTTGGTATTTAAGTGATGTAAGGGCCAAAAATCTCTGGCAGAAAAGTATCTCTAATTTTTGATATTTTTAATTTATTGAAAAATAAAACCTGTTGACAGCATATGTAGGGCACCTTGACAAAGTCAATATAGGCAGCAGGACCATCCTATACCGAGTGTGTTGTGTACGTTCAGAATGCTTGTCCATCTTATCTCCGATGGCTGAGAGCAGAACTGTGCTTTCCTGAGGGTGCCCTCCATCCCAGCTTTGATCTCCAGGGTCCGCACACACTGAGATGACCCTCCTGTTTTCCTCCAGCCAGGATAGGCTGACCCTCAGGCCTGGGAGCAAAGCCCCACCCTCTCCATCTTGCAGCTGCCTGTGACCTGAGAGCTTCTACCAGGCATGCATGGCAGTTAAATTTTAACCTCTAATGATGGATGACTTCTCAAGGGCATGCTCTAGTCTTGTGAACTCATTCTGTGCTGACCTGAAATAAATAGACTGCTAGATATTTCTCCCTCAAAGATGGGTTTATTTGATATCAGCAGATAATTTCACTCACTCTCTCTCTAATATATATATATAATCAGTTTCCTATTTTCTTATTTATTCCAAGGAACAAGTTAAAGTATAGCTTGGCATCTTTGATACAGGCACCAGGCTCCTTTGGAGGATGTGCACACCATCAACTCTCTTTCTCGGTTCAGTTCAGTTCAGTCGCTCAGTTGTGTCTGACTCTTTGTGACCCCATGAATCGCAGCACGCCAGGCCTCCCTGTCCATCACCAACTCCCGGAGTTCACTCAGACTTGCATCCATCGAGTCAGTGATGCCATCCAGCCATCTCATCCTCAGTCATCCCCTTCTCCTCCTGCCCCCAATCCCTCCCAGCATTAGAGTCTTTTCCAATGAGTCAACTCTTTGCATGAGGTGGCCAAAGTACTGGAGTTTCAGCTTTAGCATCATTCCTTCCAAAGAATTATTTTTAGTAATGCAGAGATATGCCATGGAGTTGGGTCCAGTTTCTGTGGTCTTCCATATCACCAAATATAATTCTTGGATGGTATCTACTTATTCTCTGTGACAGAGCCCCACATTTATTTTTCTCTAAGAGAAAATTGTTTCTTTAGTTTTGTTGTAGTTACAATTTCCATTTTTTTTTTTTAACTAGGAAAATATCTCACAACATTTCTCACATGAGTGTGGTCTTTCCCTAAACTTAGGGCTGCTGTCCATTTCTTTCATATTTTTTTCTATTCATCTGAGTATTTTATAGCGATTAGAGATAATTCAGGTTCTGTGTTTTCAGTTATCAAATCCAAAGTCTCCATTGGTATTTAACACTATTACAAACTTAAATACATATTATTTGAAAAAGATACAGGTTATCTTAAACTTTACAACTTTTTTTTAATGTTACTTTGGCTATTTCCTATATTTCCTCTCAGTATTGACTTTAAAAACATTTTTAGATTTTTTTTTTTCCAGAAATTAGTGTAATTGTGTCTGACTATATAGTCAGGTTTAGAGGGAGGCCCCTGCCTCCACCTCCTGCCCAGGTGCTAGAGTAGCACATAAGGCAGAAAACTTGGAGTCTGGGCTGGAGGTGATGGAAGAAGGCTGTCCTGAGTCTGACATGTGCTGTCAGGTTTACTTGTAGACACATTTGTGAGAGTGATTGAGATAAGCGACAGGCAAATGTTTCTGGTTAAAGGTTCAGATAGTAGGTTTATTGGACTTTGCAGGCAGTTTGGTCTCTATTACAACTATCCAACTCCGCCATTGTTTTACAAAAGCAAGCCTAAACAGGAAATAAAATTGGGCATGGCTATGCATCATTGGACATTTAATTACAAAGAGTTGGTGGGCCAGTTTGATGCATGGACCATAGGTTGCTGACCCTTGATTTAAACAATAATCTTTGAATTATGACTATTTGGTAATTAGTTTAAAAAAAAGCTATAGTGTTTGAATATAAGCAAAATTAAATTATTTACTTACTTTTGGATAGGTTAGATTACTACAGTGAGAATAGGGATTATACACATATTATATATATACGTTATATATAGTTTCCTATTGCCCATCCCCCCTCCATCCCATATATTCAGCTTCAAGGCCTTTGCCTGGTATATACTAGGACTCAAAAGTTTTGCTTTTACAAAAGAGTAAATAAATGCGGATTAGTGGACATTAGTGGATTAGTGCATATTACTAATCCACTCTTCTCTGTAGCTCACATTATTTGCAATTATTGCATATCTGTCTTGCTCTCCTCTTATTCACATTTAATTGTTGGTTCCCTTGACACTGAAAAAACTTTCTTCTAAGACACATAGATACATGGACTTCATTTCTATCCTGTCCTGTAAATTTGCTGTTACACAAACTTTCCCTCTGGTTTCCTTCAACCTTTCTCTTGTCTCCCACCTCAGTTGCTCCAACACCATTCCATTCTTAAGCCTCACTGAACATTTAACTGCAGGAGTTTTCCTAAATTATTGCCAAACAGATGAAGAACAAACTTCTTTCAATTTTAGGTCTTTTACATTCTCTAACTACTTATTGGGTGTGGTCTACAATGCATGAAATGCCATTCTTTCTACTCCCATGCATGAAATTCCAATATTGTGCTTTTGAGGCTCAGAAAATAGAAAGACCATAAAACCCTCAGATATTTTTCACTTTTATTGTCTATCCTTCCCGCCTTTTATGATGTCAGATCTCTCTCCATGGGCCACTTTATTCCAGAGAGATTGTTTCATCGTATAGGTTCCTTTTTGTCTACTGTGACAATAGAAAAAGCTCTACATGGCTCTTTCCTGACTTGCCTAGCTTTTTGGAAAGGAATATTTACTGTCTTTACTATCTTATTTCCTTAGTGACATAACCATCGGCACAGTCCTATCCCTTCCACCAGCAAGGAAAACTTCTTAGCTCCAGGATTTCAACAAGCTCTTGGTCGATCATTCCACATAGAAAATGTTCTCCCTCCCAGAATTACCTGAAATTCCATGAAAGCTGGCCTCTCCCAGGTAGAACCCAGTGCTCCTAGTTAGTTCTGGGACCTCTCAGACTGTAGTGCAAAAGACATCACTATCAGCACCTGTCTGGTGTGTACATAGATGGGATTGTTGGCTCAGAAGACTGAAGTCAGTATAGAATTCTTTCTCCAGAAAATCTGGTGGAAAGGGGCCTCTGGATTTCCAAAGTTGTGCCAAATGACCTCAATATGGTGACTCTTGAGAGTTTCTGATTCAAAACATGGGTCAAACTTTTGGGAAGCCATTTTACACTCAGCACAGAATATTGGACTGGCTGGACATCAACTGGTATATATTTGGGAATCAAGGTTGGTCCTTACAGGTGTGTACATGCTTGTCGAAGGGCACAGGCTAACTCCATAAAAAGACAACTTCCTGTTCACTTGGGGGAGCACCCCAACTGCCTAAGAATTCTCTATGTGGCAATTCCATCACTACAAAGAATCCACGCTAAGGTTTGGATCTACCTGTCCACTCTCAGTACATGACCCCATTAGCAACTTAGGTAAGACTCTAGCTGTCATACTTTAGCAGGCTTCTCAAACTACTGTTTAGGTTGTTGAAGGTCCAAAATATGGGCAATTGTACCCTAGCTTTCTGATTGAAATTAGCACTTGATGACAACCCTATGCTTCAGGATACTCAGCTGTGGTTCCTCCTGAAGTATCAGGAAAGTGGCTGTAAACATCAGAGTTGCCTGGAGATCTTATTGTCAGTGCAGAGGTGTGAAGATCAGATCTAGAGTCTGAATCAATCTGTGTGGGGTAATCTAACCATCTCTCAGCTGATTCTGGTGGAGGTGTTCCAGAGAGCTCGCATTTATAAGTGGTGGGCTGTGGAAAAGATTGATTCAGGGATCCTAAATAGTGAGAGATGGTGCCTTTGAGGCAGGGGCATATAGGGTGTCTATGGATAGCTACTAAGTGGGTAAATCCCATCTTTCATTCTCTTGGCATCTTTAGAAGCAAACGGAATGAAGAAGATATCTGTAGTGAGGGACAAATGGGGGATTGAGATCGACATATACACACTACTATATATAAATAACCAATAAGGACCTATTCTACAGCACAGGGGACTCTACTCAAGTCTCTGTGATGGCCTATATGGGAAGAGAATCTACAGAAGAGTGGCTCTATCTTTATGTGCAGCTGATTCACCTTGCTGTACACCTGAAACACAATATTGTAAATCAACTCTACTCCATTTAAAAATAAAATAAAAGTTATTCTTAACCAAAAGCAAAAGAAAAAAAAATCTGAGTAGATTTTCTCTCCCCATTCCAGGTCAGAAGAAATATGTACATCCAGCCCCAACAGGCTGAGTGATTCTGAATGCATTGACTCTGCACAAAGAAAAGGTCCAGGGACTTCAGGATGAGTTCAGTTTGTTCCTATTTCAGAGTATGGTTCTTGGAGATAGTTGGAACTTCAGAGGGCAGAAGCGAGACACTTCAGAATTCGGAAAAGAAGGAGCATAGGACTAGGTGGGGCACTATGAGAACACAGAGAAGCTTGTATTAGAATACTATAAGGATGGTTTCCTTTGATTAAGAAAAGCAGAATATTTTTTTCTCACTACGAATCACCCAGCTTGTTTGGCCTGACCATTGTATTTATAGGCTAGTGTTTCTGTATGTGGGTTATACATTTAGCTGCCTGAATGAAATACAGGAAGCCGTGAAATGGTACAGGATATCTGAACACCATCTATAATGTTTGCAGTAATGAATATACAGGCAATTTGATGCAGGTCTGAGCCAGAATTAGCATGCTGCTTTATACACCAGTGTTCCAGGCAAACTAGTTGGGAAGGAGGAAAATGAGCATAGGAAAAATATAGAAGTAGAGCCCCTTCACAAAAGTCAGATGAGAAAAAGGAAAATAGACCCAGGGGATATACTTGGAGGAAGTCTGCTCATTAGGCAAAGCCTCCCATCTGAAAACAGCCCAAGTTGAGCATTAGGAAGTCTCATTTTTAAAAATTACCTTGGGCGTATTTTTTATTTTTTCCTAATATTTTTTAACTCTTAATTTTTTTGACTGGGGTATAGCCAATTAATAAGCAACGTGATAGTTTCATGTGAACAGAGAAGGGACTCAGCCATATATATATATACATATATCCATTCTTTCCCCAACCCCCTTTCATCCAGGCTGCCATATAACATTGAGCAGAGTTCCATGTGCTATACAGTAAATCCTTGTTGGTTATCCATTTTAAAGAGAGCCATGTGTAACTGTCCATCTCAAACTCCCTAACTATCCCTACTGCCATCCATCCCTCCGACTAAGCTAGGTCTCAAAGTCTGTGAGTATGTTTCTCTTTTGTACATAAGGTAATTTGTATCATTTCTTTTTAGATTCCACATATAAGGGATGTCATACGATATTTCTCCTCTGTCTGACTTACTTCACCCAGTATGACACTCTCTAGGTCCATCCATGTGAGCATTAAGAAGTCTTATTTCAGGAAAATGGCGTGTCCTAACAAGAAGGCTGAACCTAGTAACAGTCAGGAAATTGGCATCCAGGAAGTTACTGGTGTGAACTGCTGCAGTATGGCTGAGGTTCTTGTGTGTAAGCCAGGGCAAGGCATAAGCACTGTTAGCCAGGCTGGGTCAGAGGGAATAGTGCAGAAGGGTTTGGGTTAGGTTGATTCTGTAGACTGGGCTGCTGCTGCTGCTGCTGCTTAGTCGCTTCGGTCGTGTCCGACTCTGTGCGACCCCATAGACGGCAGCCCACCAGGCTCCCCCATCCCTGGGATTCTCCAGGCAAGAACACTGGAGTGGGTTGCCATTGCCTTCTCTGGGAGACTGGGCAGGAGGCCTGAAAAGGGTAGGGGCAGGCCTGGCGATGAGGCAAACGCTCAAGTCATGCCCACTGGCTTTGTAATCGAATCAATTTCTCCAAAATACATTGACACTGAACTCTCTTCCCACTCCCACTCCAGTTTTAACTGTCCCCATCTTCTGCTTGCTCATAACTTTGTCTGCCCTAGAGTATTTCAAAGAGCTCCTGGAATCCACACTTCTTGTCTTGTTAATCATCTTAAAGTTCAAAGCTGCTGAAAACAAAATCTTCATTGATGTACGGCCTGGTTTAATTTCACTTTCAGACTCCGTCATGTTTTAGTTCACTAGCTCGCTATAAATCTCATGAAAATTGCTTGTAATCTTTTACCAGCTGCTGCTCTCCACTCATTCAATACTGACTTGTATGAGTTGGCTTTTCCACTCATTGTTTGTAGGTGGCAACCCATTAAATAGACTCAATTTAGAGTTCACCTTTTTCCTCTTTTGTTTCTCTAACGGATAGAAAAGCTGTATGTATTTGTCTAAGGGGAATACCTGGGATTTGAAATTTCGGTCTTTTGAGCTGAGAGCTAAAGCATTACCCAACCCATGTGTAAATTTTCCCATCATATTGCAGATCTTTTAGGATAGTTTCTTTCCGGAGAGGCCTAAAGGTTATCTTTTGAGGAGTCAACTGAAGGAAATCATGTTTAGATGATGATAAACCTTTTTATTTCTCCCATTCGAGCTCAGTGGCCCATAATTGAAATCTTTTACTGGGGAGTCAAATGTGTTGTTTGTTGTGGGCTTGCTGATAATCTGTGCAGGTTAGACGAGAAGTTGGGTATATGTAAATGCCTATAGGTTACATGGTTCATAATTTTTTTTTTTATTTAGTAGTTTTACTGAATATCTGCTCTATGCCAAGATTTAGCTAGGCATAAGAAATGCAAGTATTAATAAGAGAAAATATCTTGGGTGTGGAATATTTACTGTGGGCCTCTAAACACCAGCTACTGTGCTATATGCCAGTTACAAGCACATTGTTCACTTCTTCTTATTATTTATGCATTTGTTTATTTATTTGAGTATAGTTTTATACTAGTTTCAGATATATGACATAGTGATTCACTGTTTTTATAGATTATACTCCATTTAAAGTTATAAAATATTGGCTGTATTTCTTGTGCTTACAATATGCCATTGTAACTTATTTTGTGATGGTAGTTTGTACCTCATAATCCCTCGCCCCTTTTTCCCCCTCCCCATCCCCTCTCCCATTTAACCACTAGTTTGCTCTTTGCATCTGTGAGTCTGTTTCTCGTTTGTTATATTCACTACTTTGTTTTATTTTTTAGATTCCACATACCAGTTATATCATACAGTATTTATTGCTCTCTGTTGGACTCATTTCACTAAAGCATAATGCCCTCCAGGCCCATCCATGTTGTTGCAAATGGCAGAGTTTCATTTTTTTCAAGGCTAATACTCCATTGAATAATTGTATGTATGCCACATCTTCTTTACCCATTCATTTGTTAATGGATACAGGTTGCTCCCATATCTTGGCTATTGTAAATAATTTGCGGTGAATACTGGGGTGCATATATCTTTGCAAATTAGTGTCTTCATTTTTCGGATATGTGCTATGCTATGTGTGCGTGTAAGGCACTTCAGTCGTGCCCGACTCTTTGGGACTCTGTGGACTGTAGCCTACCAGGCTCCTTTGACCATAGGATTCTCCAGGCAAGAGTACTGGAGTGGGTTGTTGTGCTCTCCTCCAGGGGATCTTTCCAACCCAGGGAAGGAACCTGCATCTCTTATGTCTCCTGCGTGGGCAGGCAGTAGCGCCACCTGGGAAACCCCAGGTACTACACTTGATCTTAGCCAAAAGGCCAAGAAGTGATGTATTTTTTGGATGTATATCCATAATAATAAATACATTGTTAAGGATATTATTTGTAATATAAAATTGAATAGGAATAATACTTACATAACAAATAAAATTAAAATACAGGCAAAACTGTGATTTTTGTTGGTGTTTATGTGACTCATAGCTGGCAGATTATAATTTTTGATTGCTGTGGGCAGGAAGAAAGCAGTCAGATCTGTCAGAGAAACTTAAAGGCACGAAATGATATTTTTTTCCTTTGAGCCTTTGCTACCAGAGTAAATTTTTCCAGGTCTCTTTAATCATTGGGCTTCAGCCCCTTTATTATAAATTGATTCTCCTTTTCTCATCTTCTCATAGAGGCCGAGCCTCAGCAGTAATGATTAGTACCTCTACAATGTGATGATAATATATTACAGCATCTAAAAGCTCGTCTTAAAATGTATATATTTCCCCTGGAATATGCCCACTAGTCTTTGCTGATTTCTTAAAAAATTCACTCCAGTTGAGTCCATCAACAGTTTTTGAATGTCACTTAGAGATTTTTAGTGGTCCGATCCCTGGGTCAGGAAGATCCCTGGAGTATGAAATGGCAATTCACCCTAGTATTCTTGTCTGGAAAATTCCATGGACAGAGGAACCTGGTGGGCTATAGTCCATGGAGTTGCAAAGAGTCAGACATGACTGAGCATTCACACACAGGCAGTGGCAATAACAGCTAGACTGAAGGACAAGCCATCTGTCTAAAGCAGTCTCCTTTTCTTCTACTGGATTATCTATTTTATTAATTATCTATTAACTAATAGATAATTTAATTGTCAATTAATGTCTTATTCACAGTATTTCTCTCTACCCCAACTTTTGCCTTTATTTTCAGGGTTTATATCATCCAAGAAGAAGAAAGACATACCAATCTGGTTTAATTCTTTGAACCTTGGTCTCCTCAACTCCTTGAAAATTTCTTTGCATTTCAGCCACTCTTTTCAATAGCCTTTCCCTAGAAATATATTTCTATTGTTCCATATTATGTGCTCAAATACCCTTTACTTCAGCCTCTGTGAGACCTCCAATCAATGAGGCCACTTTCCTATGATCTTCTAAAATCTTCTGCCTTCCTTTTACTGCTATTTACCTGGGTTCCATGGTCCACTATGGAATCATTCCATTATGATATGCTCTGGCAACTATGTTCCACTCATTGCCTCTTTCCATCATTCCATATGCCTGGTGAAAACCTATGCTGTGCATTCTCAGATGTGGGAGTGTTTTAGGCAGAGAGAGCAGTATAACAGTTGGAACCTCTTTCCAACTACACAAGCCCCTGACTACATCTGTGAACCTTCAGTGCAGCCCCAAGCCCTAGCCACTGTGAAAGCCCACCAGCTTCCTTCCTTTCTCTCTCGTCATTTTTGAAACAGATTGAGAGGGCCTGCTCTGTTCTCCCCAGGTAGAATCTTTTCACACCTTCTTGGTGTGTGTGTATAGTGTCATCACTATCAGTGTCGGAACCAAATTTTGTTTGGAGGTCCACCCATGTTTGTAAAGCCGCCACGAAAAATTTATCCAGCAAACAGTCTCAAATGTTCAGGGAATACACGGTGTGATATTTGTGGATCATGGTGAGGATATTGGAATTTTTTTTTTTATATGTCAGGATTTTAAATTGTTTACTTTGATTGCTTTAAGGAAAGTTGATAATAGCTATGTAGGCATGAAAACAGCAAGAACAGTTATCAGGCAATGCACTAGTTCAGTTGAGAGATGATGGTGGCTTGGCTTAAAATGAGAGTAGTGGAGAGCAGAGTTAAAGCGTTAGTCACTCGGTCATGTCTGACTCTTTGTAACCCCATGGACTGTGGCCCACCAGACTCCTCTGCCCATGGGATCTTCTGGGCAAGAATACTGGAGTGGGTTGATATTGCCTTCTCCAGGGAGTGGAGAGCAGGGTCATGTCTATTTTGGAAGTTTGAACTAAAAAGATTAGCTAAACTTTGCAATAGTGGGAGATACCGGTAATGGGGCAATTTCAGGTTCATTATGAGGGTAATTATTGGAAAAGACCCTGATGCTGGGAAAGATTGAGGGCAACAGAGAATGAGATAGTTGGATGGCATCACTGACTCAACGGACATGAGTTAGAGAAAACTCAGAGAGATAGTGAAGGAGAGGCAAGCCTGGTATGCTGCAGCTCATAGGGTCGCAAAGAGTTAGCAAATGAACGACAACATGAGGGTAATTAAGAATTTTATTTGTGGCAATTTGAATTTGAAATTGCTACCAGACATCCAAAGAGAGATGCAGAGTATACAGTTGGATACAGAAGTCTGGAGCTCAGAGTTAGGGGCAAAATTCTGGGCACAGGCTAAAATAGACTGAAAATTATTCTTACAGTTGTTCCTGAGTATCTGTGGGGAGATTGGTTCCAAGACCTTATGTGCTAAATATCTTAGTCGTGTCTGACTCTGTGCGATCCCATGGACTGTAGCTCTCTAGACTCCTCTGTCCATGGGATTCTCCAGGCAACGGTATTGGAGTCGGTTGCCATTTCCTCCTCTAGGGGATCTTCCTGACCCAGGGATCAAACCTGTGCCTCTTATCTCCTGCATTGGCAGGTGGGTTCTTTAACACTAGTGCCACCTGGGAAGCCCAAGACCCCGTTGGATACCAAAATCCATAGATGCTCAAGTCTCTTATATGAAATGGTTTAGCAATACCATAGACAATCTATTATCCATGGATGAGGAACCTCTGATACAGAAGGGCCACCTGTAAAGTCAGTGATCTCTAAAGGGAATTTACATATGAAAGCACAGTCTAACACATATGCTAATAATATACATTAAGTTCTTTTGTGATTAAATTCTTGTGGAACTCTGATAATGTAAAAATATGGACTCACAAAAGTTTGAGGTCGATTTCAAAAGTCTTATGACTTTTCTGGAAACTAATTTGGCTACATGCATTGACTTTGTCTATTATCTTTGTAAGTTAGGCTTTATAAATATGTTTAAAGGCATTAAAATTTAGCTCAATTTAAAATCTGCTTGTAGGGAAAGATAAAGAGTGGCTATAGTGCCCGTGAAAATAAAGAATTACATAAGAATTTTATGGAAAAGAAAAACTCTAAAGACTTCGATTTGTCACTGTTTTATCTTTTGTTTTTATCTTTTATCAATTATTGTATAAAATTCAATCTAAGTTGTTAGATATTCTATATTATAGCTTCCAGTATTGTCGTGGTCCAGGTGTGGGTTGGAAAAGAATTTCCAGACATGAGACAGAATGAGAGGGAAATAAAGTTTATTAGAATGGGAGACACTGTTAGAATAGTGGGCCAGCTCAAGGGAAAAGCAACACTGAACAGTGTTCTTTGGTCCACTTTTATACCCAGGCTACAAGGAATGGGATAGGGGTCTTGTGGGTCATTTGCTGATGGATGAGGCACGTACACTGGGTGGAAGGGAGAGTAAGGCCAATACCTTCTCCCTATGGAGTAGGAGGGGAGACAGGTTATACTGCTCAGGAAGACTTGAAATTCATTAATAGTCACAACATGGGGGAGAGAAGGACAATATGGGTATCATTTTTCCATTCCTGGATTCCAAGACCATCCTTGGTATTATTCGCTCTTTCATCCTTGGGTCATCACAGGTATGTTTCCTCCCCATAAGGAGATTAAATTGTTTTCTTCTTTATAAAGACTGGTAATATTGTATTCATGTATTAATAGGAAGTCTCATCTGTTACTATATAACTATGAGTTAGAGGGAATTTGGACTAAAAGAAAAATTAACACCAAATTCTCAGAAAGAATTACATTGGCTGAGTTTGCAAGTCAGGCTGTAGTATTTTGCTTTTTATTTTCTCCTAGTAGCTCAGTCTGTTTTTTAAGGGAACCTTTGCCTGTGCTCTGCCTTTCTAAGTGGTCAGTCAGACAGTTCAGTTGCTCAGTCGTGTCGGACTCTGTCTGACCCCATGGACTGCAGCACACCAGGCTTCCCTGTCCATCACCAACTCCCAGAGCTTGCTCAGACTCATGTTCATTGAGTCAGTGATGCCATCTAACCATCTTATCCTCTGTTGTCCCCTTCTCCTCCTGCCTCTTGCCTTCTAAGCAGTAAGTGTACAAAATCAATGAGAGCAAACATTGTGGGAATTTTTTACGTCCAGGTAATCTATGAAGATGAGGTTGCCCCTTTTCCTGTTCTCTGTCTCAGGTGAATGAAAGAAAGATGGTTATTTAGAATGGAAAGCATTGGTTTATTTCAAATCTTCTGTAAATTTATTTGGAGTAATGACTTATATAACTTGGGTCTTATTTGTGCAGCTCACAAAGTAGAGAATTCTGTTAAAGCGAGCTACTACAATGTGACCAATCTCTACTCTTCTAAACTTTCAAAGAATTTTATTCAGTATCCCAAAGTATATAAAGATGAATATGGTACAGTGATAGTATGATTATTTTCTGAATTTCTAGAAATATTGATTAAATTGTATTGGCAAAGAAAATATTAAATGTTTTAACTGCCTATTAGAAATTATATAATTATAAAAGAATAACTATGTCATAGGTCAGGCAATAAATAAACTAATAAATTTTAATGTAAACAAATTCTAGCCTTATCTTCATTATCCCCAAAAGTGCAAGAAGTTTAGAAAGGAAATCAGGTTTTCAGAAATAAAAGGGATAAAATCTGTGATGAAACAGATCTATATTGTCCTAAGGGCTTATCTTTCACCATAAAAGAAAATCCACCTTCTCACTAATTGAATTTAGCCCAGAATTATAATTTTGCTTAATCAAACCTGAAAATAAAACTATAAAACAAATAAAATCAAATCATAAAATCCATGAAAGAATACCTTATACAGGCTTATAAACTCAACTGTTTTCATTAGAGTAGAAAGAACATAGTTTTTTTGTTGCCTACATTTGTGACTACTAGCATAATCTCTCAAAATTTAGCTCCCATTTGGCACATTTGCTTTTAGTCAGTTCCACATGTAAAGAATCAGAGTTTAAGATTTCATGTGGACATGATTGTTAAGCCTGATGGCTCACTTAAAATAGAATTAATGTCCTCTATGGACTGCTTATCCTCTTGCCATGAAGACAGAAAAATGTAGGTTGGGTCAGAAGATTATCCTCTTAATCTGGTTTTTATTACTGGACTGCCTCCCATTTTGACAGAAGAGTATCAACAAGAAATGTTAGGAAAGGGATTGATACTACAATTTTATTTCTTTCTAGGACTTTCTCTTCAGAGTCAGTGACCAGCGTACACTAGATATTGCCTGTTTATTCCTGTTATCCCAGTTATTAATAACATCTCCTTTCACTCACAAACAGGACTTCCCCGGTGGCTCAGATGGTAAAGCATCTGCCTACAATGCAGGAGACATGGGTTCAGTCCCTGGGTTGGCAAGATCTCCTGGAGAAGGCAATGGCAACCCACTCCAGTACTCTTGCTTGGAAAATCCTGACAGAGGAGCCTGGTAGGCTACAGTCCATGGGGTCACAAAGAGTTGGACACGACTGAGTGACTTCACTTTCACTCACAAACACAATCTGGTTTGGATGATAAATTATATGGTCATCCCACTTCTAAGTTGTTTCTTATAAATGATTCAGTTTGGGACAAATTTTGTGTGAGTTTATCCTCCTCCCCGCTTTCTTGTGAGAATTTTCCTAACCTGGCTGTTATCTTCAACATACATTGACGTTCTACTTTCAGCAACCGCTTTCTCTAGAGTTTATATCAACAGGCTCGCCATGCCTATGCTGCCAACCTTCCTCTTTATGCAAAAGTGTACAAAGAATTACCAGATCTCCAACTTGCAATATCTGTGTCCAACCACTAAGCCAAAGCTAAATGTTTTGTGTATTATTTTGAAAGCACCAACTCCTGTATTATTAAGGAGAGATTTGTATGACAAGTAGATCTAAGTTACAGTAAATTGAAGTTCTGATATGGCTGAGTAAGCTCTTAAAGATCAACCTTCCTACTGATGTAGACAAAATTATAAAAAGAGGAAGACATTAAAGAGTCAACTTCCTGAAGGCATCTGAAGACAGACAAAAGTGGGAGTTTCTGAAAGGAAGTCAACATTTGGAAAGAGGGAATGTCGCAGGGACATTTCCCTATTTTTGTAGCTTTTTGCCTGAAAGTTGTCCAAGTTTGGTGCAGCATGGGGTAGATCAAACCCCAGCAGTCTTTCTTGAGGATAGGAACGAGAGCAACATAGCAGCAAGAAAGTGAAGACTGGGAGAAGGAGATAAAGACAGAGAAAGAAATTCTGTTTTCTCTGCCCAACTTGGGCTAACACGTGATCTCAGTTGCTGGGGCAGGTTGCAAGTAACCAAGTTGAGAATAAAGAACTGAAATGAGATTTGAGCTGATGTTGAAGAGATGTTTGCAGTTTGGGTCTATAGAAATTAATTACCTGTTAATATGAATGAGCAAACAAAAGACATGTGGTTTTGTTTTGTTTTGTTTTGTTTTTGGAGAAATTTGCCGGAATCCTGAGTCTCTACAACATAACATTACCAATGTCTAGGATGTGACCCATAATTACAAAGAAGCAGGAAAATGTAAACCAGTCCAGAGAGACAGGGGGGAAAAACATTGAAAAGAATCCAACCGTGAGATGACCCAGATGGAATCAAAAGGAAAAGATTTTAAAGTTGCTGTTAAGCTATTCTCAGTGATGTAAAGGAAAACATATTCAGACTGAATCAAAGCAATACAAACTGTATAAAAAGAATTAAATGTAATTTCTATATCTGAAAAATGCAGTATCTGAATTAGCAATTCCCTAGTTGGGCTTAGCAGAATAAAGGTGATAGGAGAATACATGCATGAATGTGAAGATAGATCATTAAAAACTACTCAATCTGAAAGAGAACCAAAATGATTGAACAAAAATGGCAAAGATTTGGGTACTTTTGGGTCAATGTTAGATGTTCTAGCATACAGGTAGGTTTGGTTTAGAAAGGAGAGGAGAAGAAAGAAAGAATGAGAAGAAAAGAGAAAGAATGAGCAGAAAATAATATTTGAAGAAATAATGATCAACTGAAAGCAGAAGTCAGTTCTCCTTACTAATGGGAACTTGAAATATCCAGACTTGGACAATAGAAGATGCAACGTTCCCATCACAGGCAGCATGGGCGCGGCATATCTGACTGTAGCTGCATCATCTCGAGAACTTCTTTTTGCCTATCAGCTTGCCTGATGCAGAACATACCCTGAGGAAGCAAATTTTTCTGTGAAAATGACACTGGTACTCAAGGACATTATTTTATGAAAGTGCAAAAGCAGCCTTAGCAATTCCTAACGAAACCGGCAGTTTGTTGACACAATCAGCAGAGGTACAAAGTGGGCTTTGAAGGATGTATGTGCCTTCCGTTTAGAGGGGTGAAGAAGGATTGGGCTTTCAAAGAGCTTGCAGATCATGACTTAGAGAGAAAGAGAGTTGCTAAAACATTTTTTCCCTAAAAACATTTCATGTTCCTGTTTTGCTTCCTTAGAAACACCATTTCCATCACATCAATTTTAGAACTTATCTAAGTTACAAGAAGTCATCCTTAGATAAAGATAAGTAGAACTTATTTAATAGAGGTCATTATTACTAATTAAGAAGAGTGGATACAATTTATTTTCTTTCTTTTTATTTACTATTCTTTTTACATATGTAAAAAATTATAATGATAAATATCTTCATATGGTGAATTTCCACCTTCCTCTCTATACCCCACCATAAGTTCTTAAATTCCCCTTTTATTTATTAAAATTTAAAATTTTAAGAACCTCACCCTCAGGGTTGGGGAGTGATTGCAATACTTTAATTCTTTGTTTGGAAGTATAATGTCTCTTTACAATAAAAACATGGAGGATACAGGGGAAGAAATAGATATGTTGATTTGTTTGACCAAATCACCAAAAAATCACTTTAGCATCTTGCCACTCAAAGTGTTTGTAGATTACCTCAGTTCAGTTCAGTTTAGTTGCTCAGTCGTGTCCAACTCTGCGACCCCATGAATCACAGCATGCCAGGCCTCCCTGCCCATCACCAACTCCCGGAGTTCACTCAGACTCACGTCCATGGAGTCAGTGATGCCATCCAGCCATCTCATCCTCTGTCATCCCCTTCTCCTCCTGCCCTCAATTCCTCCCAGCATCAGAGTCTTTTCCAATGAGTCAACTCTTCACATGAGGTGGCCAAAGTGCTGGAGTTTCAGCTTTAGCATCATTCCTTCCAAAGAAATTCCTAGGACCTTGCTAAAAATGCAAAATCCCTGGTCCCACTCAGGACCTACTGAATCAGAATATGCATTTTAATGCCATAGGTGATTCTTATGGAAATTGAATTTTTAGTAGCACGGCTCTAAGACAGCTTTTCCACCTTAAAAATATATAATCTTTAGACTTCTTTAATTTCCATATCTTCATCTTTCACGTGTTAACTGACCATTTCCTTCATATAAGTCATTTCAGTATTTGGTTCATTGCACTTTAATGGCCCATGGGATGATCAGTCAGCACGACAGAGAGTATAAGCAATGCAAGTTGAGAAACCTGAGGGGCAGGGAGAATGTCCTCTATCTTTTGAGTGAGTTAATATCTAAAAGGGTGGATCTCTCCTCAGTGTCTGATAGATGTTCCCAGACAATAACTGGGCAGGTTCTATGAACTAAAACAAAAAATAAAGGTCAGAGTAGAAATAGGGTAGGTGGTAATTATGTAGGGGAGATGGCAGGGAGGACCCTTGCCAAGCATTTCTATTCCTAGAAAGACCTTTAATATAAATTAAAGAGTCTTGAGATTTTTTTTTAAAATCAGATGAATTGAATCAAAATAAGGAGTCTGATGGTAAGCAATCTGATATTTTCCCTTGATCTTAGTATTGTTGATGCTTTCCACTAATGAAATTGTCTCATGTTTGCTCACACAATATTCTTTTCAAAGGAGAAATCAAATAAATTCTAACACACACACATGTGCACGTGTGCATGTGCTCACTGGCATAGCACTGATTAAAACAGACCTAGTGACTGACTTTGGATACAAAAGGATTACTAATGCATAACTAGGTCAATAATCATAACCCAGACTTCCAAAATGTGAGGCTGAATTCATATTTCAGCACCCAGACAATCAATGCCCTGCTTTGATTCTTGCATTCCCTTTCATTAATTCTGGGCTGACACGTGGCCTACTCTAATTAGTCCATCTTTAATGGAGGCAGTAACTGAATGTCAGCACCAGGGTAGGTCACCAAATGCCACTTCTGCTCTTAGAAACCAAGGAAACAGCGGAGACAGTACACCAAAGGCAACGGAGAAACATGGAACAGTAAGAACATGGGGGAGGAGGAGGTGTTGCTAATGAATGATAATGAAGTGAAAGAGGCCAAAGTCTGTTACAAGCTCTGAAGTTAATAATAATTTTCTTTTCCATTTAATGAGGTAGGGCAAGGCTTCAGAGGAAAGGTAAGACTGTGATGTTAGAAGCAAAGCAATGTAGGCTAGAAAGAGGCCAAGTGAAGGCTTCCTTGCAATAGTGTGAGTTAAGAGTGAATATACAGAAGGCAAAAATTGTGCTCAAGAGTTTTTAGACTGGGATTTTAGTCCTTTAAAACCATACAATACTTTGGAAAATGTTTCAGCTATGGTGGAGTAAGTGTTTACTGCATGCTCTTTGAGTAGTTTGAGCAGTATTTTGGGGGTACAATTTCTTATCATCAATTTGATTAGTTTGTCTTTTACAGTGTTCCTGTCCATGGCTGCTGCCATACAAACAAATGAGCAAAAAAAAAAAAAAAAACAACCCTGAAGTACAAATATTAGGGAGAAAATATTTGTGAAGTGACTTATTCCTTGTAAAAAATATTCAGCACATATACAGAGGTTCCTGATTATTTACTAAATTTTTTATAGTTATGTGCCTTCTATTATTCTCAATAGAATACAAATCTTTCAATTGGGAAAAATGTCCAGCCTCCCCTACAACATATATCTATGGAGATTTTTTACATAGTTGGTTCTCCCTAAATGTGTTAGAAGTTTCCAATGTTCATTTTAATTATGAAAATATTATTTCATTGTTTATCATAACAAAAGTTCTCTCATTGAGCATTAAATCTTTGAATTCCAAAATCAATTCTAGGGTTTATAAAAGATTTCTTATAAAGTATATCATAGACTGATACTATTATTTGACTATGTTAATTTGAAGTTTTTCTATAAAGTAAGTTAACTTGGGATAGGAGATGGCAAACAAAATATTATAAAAATCAAATCTTTTCACTAATATTTTCTCATGGGTTTTCAAGACTGATATCTTATGTTTCAAGATTCTCCTAATGTAGTGAGACAAAGCTTCTTTGAATGTCTCAGAATTTAAAGTAGCTGTGCTCTGAGGATTTTAACAATATTCAAGATTATTTTTTCTTGCTTTTAGACAGATATACAAACTCTAAGCTTAAAAATGTGTTTTTGAGCTTTTTAATAAATTCCACCATGGTTCTGCATATATTTAGAAAAGTCATCTTTAGAAAGATTTGCCTAGTACATAGTAGTAGCTCAGTAAAAACTGGTCAAATGAAAATATCTGTAATATTTCCTTCAATTAACCTTGTAAGTTGGAGTAAGTGTTGTAGTCTCTACACACGAAAGTTAGGCAAGGAGTAAGTGCTGAGATCCTACAGCTTGGTTTTTGCTCCTGAAGTGATCTCAGTCTAAGCAAATAAGACAAATATGTCAAGAATTAGGAAAGTAGCATGATGTAGGTTGAGGTAGATTGTTGATGGTATTAATGTTGTCTTTGTGTTTATGTTTTGTGTTTTGTAACTATCTGATTCCTTCCCATTCTGACTCTGGGCTGGCCTTGTGACTCTCTGTAGATAATAGAATGTGGTAGAAGTGATAGGGTATGAGTCTAAGACTGCATCTCAAGATACTTGCATCCTTTTGCTTAGATCCTCCCTTTCTTGCTCATGCTCATCTTCCGTCCATACCATGTGACCACCTGGAGAATCAGACACATATGGGGAGAAGCCACAATGGCTAATTGAGAATCAGTTAACTGTCAGAAGCACATGTAGCCCTCCCCAGGCAACCTGAAGCTTACCATGGATTTGGGAAACTGCCTGAAACCAGAAGAATTTCCTAGCTCAATGTAGTTTCCAAGCAACAAAATCACAAACTAAAAGTATGGCTGTTGTTAAACTTTGAAATGTGGTGGTGGGTTGTTACACAGCAGTAACTAACTGATACATGAGGTAAAGAGATGTGGACCTTGGAAATATTTGCTGCTCTTTCTAAAGAAACAGATTGCTTAATGTAATGTGAGTTTAATTTGAATTTAAAATGATTGGGATATCCTTATTTTCTTTAGTTGAGATTATAAAATTTGAATTACTTTATTAGGGCTCAAGGAAAGAATTTCAATTTGTGACATCTAGGAAGACCTTTTTGATACGTATTAAAATCCCATCTGTTAATGATTTGAGATAAATCTTGTGCCTAAAAGGTAAAAATAAGAGTATATTTGCAGCCCATGTAACATCTTTTTAAATGTTTGTCACATGGAATCACAAAGTCCAATTTCCAATGTCAGAGATTTCATTGTAAATTGCATTTAATGTGGTCTAGCTTAAAAACACCATTTTTACAAGCCATTACTTGGTTGTCTGCCTTTAGGCCAAGGATGACCCTGATGGAATAATAAATTTTGATTGAAATTTGGCTTATTAACAGTCCCAAATTATGATGCTAATTGTCCCAGGGTTACAGAGATTGCCATGTCATTATATTCATGAGTCTCCTACATAATCCATGGAGTTAGGTCACTAATGCTGCCACATGATATGACAAAGAACCACGTTCCCTTGAGCTTGTAGAAAACACCTAGGACTGTAGACTGAATTTCATATGATGGTATTACTGCATTCCAGATCTTGTTTCTGAGCTTTACTCTCATACATCCAGTGATTAAACACTCAAGAGGCCCATATTTACAAATTTGGTGTAAGCTAACTGATCGTCTTCCTTTTGATAACGAGAGCAGAACAGAAAGATGAACAAATAATTTGCTGAATCATTTCATAAAATAGGACATTCGAATGGCAATTAGTCATATGAAAACACACTCCTCATCACTTGTTAATCAGTGAAATACAAATTAAAAGCACAAAGAGATAGTACTATACACCTACCAACTTGGCCAAAACTAGAAAGAAAGTACCAAGTGTTGATAAAGATATGGAGCTATGGGAACTGTCATTTATTTCTGATAGGGGTATAAATTTTAGTAACCACTTTGGAAAAGTATTCAAAATTTACTGATTTAGATTAAGATACATATTCTATAATTGAAAAATTAAATTTCCAAATGAGTGTATACGTGCAATAAGATATACACATGAGAACGTTCACAGAAGCATTATTCTTATAGTTCCAAATTTGACTTTGAAATTATATATTATCAACAGTATATAATGTGTTATATTCATATGGTGGAATCTCATGCAATGATATAAATTAACAAACTACTGTTATATAGAACTGGGCTTTCCAGGTGTCGTTAGTGGTAAGGAACTCGGCTGATGATGCAGGAGATGTAAGAAACGCAGTTTCCATCCCTGGCTTGGGAAGATCCCCTGGAGGAGGGCGTGGCAACCCAGTCCAGTATTCTTGCCTAGAGAATCCCATGGACAGAGGAGTCTGGTGGGCTATAGTCCATAGGGTCACAAAGAGTCAGATACAACTGAAGTGACTTAGTACATTGTATAGAATAGCCTGTTTGAATCTCACATGGAAAATGTTACAGGAAAGAAGTCAAACACACAAAATTTGACTAAACTATTTCATTTATATCATTTCCAAAAGGAGAAAAAATAAACTACAGGGATGGAAATCAGGACTGGGTTACATTTAGAAAGAAGACAGAGTAGTGCTTGGTAGGGAGCTCTGGAAGACAACTGGGATATTAGCAATAGTCTATTCTTGAACATTGGTGGTGGTTATATAAGTGTTTGCATTGTGATAGCTCTTCGAATAGCTGTATACCTAGTATATTTTCTCCCCAAATGGACAATACTTTTAACAACTCTTTCTTGTACATGACAAAATTTTCAGTAGTAATCACAAAATAATCAATGATAATCCATGTTTTCTAGATTCAGTTTTAGTTTCAAAGCAACTGAAACAGAACCTCTGGTATCTTTAAGAGAATGCAGGAAGAAATAGATTCTGAGAATCAGGAAAAAAAAAAAGTATCTTCAATG
>SJYQ01001277.1:83282-93825 GCA_006410935.1 Redunca redunca
TGAGTCTGAGTGAACTCCGGGAGATGGTGATGGACAGGGAGGCCTGGCGTGCTGCGATTCATGGGGTCCCAAAGAGTCGGACACGACTGAGCGACTGAAGTGAACTGAATGGATAGGTGTTTCTTGACTTCCTACTTTTGCATTCCAGTCCCCTATAAGGAACTCTGGGAATTGGTAATGGACAGGGAGGCCTGGCGTGCTTTGATTCATGGGGTTGCAAACAGTCGGACATGACTGAGCGACTGAACTAATAATGAAAAGGACATCTTTTTTGGGTGTTAGTTCTAAAAGGTCTTGTAGGTCTTCATAGAACCGTTCAACTTCAACTTCTTCAGCATTACTGGTTGGGGCATAGACTTGGATTACTGTGATATTGAATGGTTTGCCTTGGAAACAAACAGAGAGCATTCTGTCATCTTTGAAATTGCATCCGAGTACTGTATTTTGGACTCTTTTGTTGACCATGATGGCTACTCCATTTCTTCTGAGGGATTCCTGCCCACAGTAGTAGTTATAATGGTCATCTGAGTTAAATTCACCCATTCCAGTGCATTTTAGTTCGCTGATTCCTAGAATGTCAATGTTCACTTTTGCCATCTCTTGTTTGACCACTTCCAATTTGCCTTGATTCTTGGTCCTGACATTCCAGGTTCCTATGCAATATTGCTCTTTACAGCATCGGACCTTGCTTCTATCACCGGTCACATCCACAGCTGGGTATTCTTTTTGATTGGCTCCATCCCTTCATTCTTCTGGAGTTATTTCTCCACTGATCTCCAGTAGCATATTGGGCACCTACTGACCTGGGGAGTTCCTCTTTCAGTATCCTATCATTTTGCCTTTTCATACTGTTCATGGGGTTCTCAAGGCAAGAATACTGAAGTGGTTTGTCATTCCTTTCTCCAGTGGACCACATTATGTCAGACCTCTCCACCATGACCTGCCCGTCTCAGGTTGCCCCATGGGCATGGCTTAGTTTCATTGAGTTAGACAAGGCTGTGGTCCTAGTGTGATTAGATTGACTAGTTTTCTGTGAGCATGGTTTCAGTGTGTCTGCCCTCTGATGCCCTCTTGCAACACCTACAATCTTACTTGTTATGTCCTTCATAGACATATGAAATTTTGGAAACCATTCTAAACTATACCTTCCTGCCTCCTTCATTCTAGGTTCTATATTCTTCTCTAATTCAGTTGTGTATGTGACTCATCAATACCTCAGTGATGAGTAATAATTCTGATGGGCAAGGGTCTGTAACTGAGAAAGTTAGAAATTTTGACTAAATGGCTCTACACTTCCAGTTAAGAAATTTGTATGTTAACAGGTATTGGAGCAATTTTCTGCACCCACGTGAGAGATCCCTCTATCTTATCTTTTCCTATCTGAGTTGTTTTCTTCCTGGTTTGGTATGATTGACAGTGGGCGTTGGGCCCACACTCAAAACAGCATACTCCTTTGACTTCTCTCCTATGAATTCCTGAAGCAATGAAAGTCAGGAAAACATTGTCAGGATAGGGTCATAATAAAAGGCCCTATTGAATGCTGCTCTCCTGAGCCTGTAAATTCAGTGCAGTTTATTGTTCTTATCTTGAGTCCACAGATTATGCTGTGTGATTTAAGGTACTAAAGAAGCAGTCAGTTTAAGCAGCAGTAAAATTTCTGCAGAATAAACAAACTCATAAACTGGCACTCTACAACCTCCACACACTGCACCATTTCCCCTTGGCTGTTTCACTCCAGGATGACAGTGGTAAAGTGATGCAAAGTACAGCTGACATCTAGCACTTAAAAAGACAGGATTCACATTTAGGCAACGCATAACGAAGTACTTCCTCATTTGAAATTTTTGCTAAAAACATTTTAATGATCTAGCACATTTTATGATAATAGACATGATGCTTCTGTGGTATATCCTGTGGCTTGGGCAGGTGTAAAGTCTGAGAAAGTACATTTCAGGTATGGTGACTACTACTGGCTTGTCATTTTCTTGGCTATTATTGCAACTAACTGAAAATTACCAGAGAATTCCCTAGTTCAAGGTAAGAAATTCTGTTGTGGAAGTGGCACAATCAATTGGAATTCTTGGGTCACCCCTAGATTTTCTTACAAGCCCCTTCCCTTTAAGCAGCTAGCAGTGTCCTTTTATAATGTAAAATCTTTGTAAGTCTAAGAGTTTTCTAGCTTTTTATAAAAGATAAAACTATTTGGAGGGAGACTTCAGATGTTCCGGGATTCCCTGGTGACTCAGATGGTAGAACAACAGTTGGGGTAAAATAGAGAGACTTGAGAGGAATAAGAAAGAGATAAAGCTTTCTTCATCAGCCTGAGAAGAATATGAATAGCAGAGAACTGTGCCCAGAAGCTTGGCTGTGCACTAGGGAGGTGAAAATTGTCTGATGGTTAACTGCGAAGCAGGTGAAGCTTACTAGGCTCAGAGCCCAAGTATTCACAGCCGAGTCCAAGAGTATGGGCCTTAAATATGTCAAAAGCTCATCAGAACTACTGGGCCTGAAGGGATGCATGGGTACTGGGGTGATGGATATATTGATGGTGTCCTTTGTGGACAGATGGCTGACAAATGCAGGAGCAACCCCAATGTCTTTAAACTGTATAAGACATTGTCCCTTGAGTATATTGAGGTTGGGAGCTGGAAAATCATGGGAATTTTGACTTCCCCAAATCATAATGGAAGCCTGTATGCCAGAATTTGTAGTCGATTCACATCAGCTGCAAGATATTCAACTCATATGCCCTTAAGGTTTACAACAATAACTAACTACCTAGAGACATTCGCTTCTATGATACTAATTTCCAAATCTTTTGCAAAATATGTCTTTTATTACACCTTAGATTACCACTTATGAGATGATTTATTGGCAGTTTCCAAAGACTTTGTGGTGTTCTTTAGGTATTATTTACATTATGTAAGTGTATATTGTTTGATTTTATTATTATTTATCTCTGCCTCTCCTGGAGAGCCTTATAGTTTATTCTGTTTATTTTACTTCCCAGTACTCGAAAAATGAGACATAAGGAGCAGCATGAGGAAGTTTATATTAACGTGTATTAACCAAAACTGAAAAGAGCAGAAGAAAGCCAAGAAATGATGCTAAATGCCAGAACTGTTTTTCTTTCACTATCTAGTGCATACCTGGTATACTGGCTGCATGACTATTTTACTGAATCTAAGATGCTGTGGATTGTACAATCATCACATTTTGTACAATCATTTATGCTACCAATTAAAAGATAATGATTCTTTCTTATCACTTAGAATTTTTATTTTATACTTAAAGAATTCTTACACTTATTTAAATTTAGAGTTTTATTACATATCACTTCTGGACATGCATGCAAAAAAAAGTAAAATAAATGGGCTGAAACATTCCCGAACATTCTTCATCTCCAAAGTTTGATTTTCCTGAATTACCTCCCAATTTAGGATTATCAAGCCCATGTATTATTTCAACATGTACTGAGACATCACAAGCAATGGTGAGGTAATATTTCTTGAGAGAATACTCTAATCTGGTTTCTAGACTTCTCACCTAAGATGCTTATATCCATTCTGCAAGTTTTGATGTGGCCACTTTACATGTTTGAATAGCCAAGGAAATGGCAACTACATCGTAATGGCTACCTGCTTGCAATGATCTTTAGAATCCATAAATTGAAATGGGCACTTCAACTTCAATATACTACATGTTTAAAAAGAATATTTGCTTTGAATGAATGAAACAAGGAATTAACAATCTCTGTAATTTGTTATAAAATGGATTTATAACACAGGGAAATTATTTTACAGGATTAAAAAGGAAGATCTTTTACCTAGGGTTCTTCTTACATTAATATTTTCAAGGCAAAATATAGAAATTCTTCTTCAAAGTTTTCAGAAAAGTTCTAGCCCACTAAATATAGGGAAATCTGTTCCTCATCACATTGTGGTGAAGTATTAAATATCAAAGTAAAAGACAATATTGTGAGGACAACCAGAGATAAAATTCCAAAAAAGGAAAAAGAAAATACATTAAATTAAAAAAAAATAGATGAACAAGAAGGTCCTACTGTATAGCACAGAGATCTATATCAATATCTTGCAATAATATATTATGTCATAATATAATATATATTATTTGTTCCCTGAAGCTCAAATACTTTGGCCACCTAATGCAAAAAGCTGACTCATTGGAAAAGACTCTGACGGTGGGAAAGATTGAGGGCAGGAGGAGAAGGGGACTACAGAGGATGAGATGGTTGGATGGTATGACCGACTCAATGGACATGAGTTTGAGCAAATTCTATGAGATGGTGAAAGACAGGGGAAGCCTGGTGTGCTACAGTCCATGGGGTCACAAAGAGTCAGACATGACTGAATGACTGAACAGCACCAAAGATGTCTTGGAGAGCTATTCAACCATTTAGATAATGATCTCACTTCAGTAAAATGATTTTGAGCATGCACCCTCAATGTACATATGTTTGTTCATTTATTATATACATGTAGTATTGTACTAATATGTTCTGTACAAAAACACAGATATAAGGAATGTGATAAAAATGAATGCAAATTAAAGATATACTATATTCTTTTTAGACTTCCAAAGGGTAATCTGACTTTGAGTAAGACCTTCTTAAAGTGTCAAAATTGTGTTTCAACCTGATGAAGACTTTGCTTTTCTTTTTTCTCAAAGAAACTACAATTCATCGTTTTCTCCTTTTTTTTTTTTTTTAAAGCTAGTTTCTTAATGCTGGAGGGTTAATTTGTTTCTGCAAGTGAGCCTTTGATTACCAGAGTGTAACTTCCTCCTATGGCTATAGTTAGTCTTAGGAAAAGTCCCCTGTGAAGTTAAATTTTATAAATTGAGTCTGGCTCCCTGCTGACTTCATAAAATGGAAAATTTGTTTCTCTTGGGGCAGAGGGGAAACACAGACCTTAGATGTAATAAAATCACACTAACATGTAGAGAAAATCTTTGAAAAGCCTACGTTTAAAAGAAAATCATTACTTTTATGCTCAAATAATGTTACTCAAAATGAGATCAAGTCTTGATTGCAAACCAATAGAGCCCTCACCCTGCCCTTTAACTTCCTGGAGCACTGCTAAAAGACTGAAAGGAGAAAAAAATTGGAAAGAAATGAACTCCATTGACTAAATATAAATTTCCCTTTTTATTTTCTTTTTCCATTTTTCTTCCAGCTACTTGATATTCTCCTATTAAGATTATGGCAAAAAAATCAACATTAAAAACAATACTATCAGCCTATATGCATATTATTGAGTATATTTATCAAGTTAAGCACTATATAAACAAAACTTTTGCCTTTATTTATGAAGTCAGATTCTTTGGAGTAAGTATAGAATGTGTTCCTCAGGATCCCTTGCTGAAGAACAGAGAAGGTAGAGGCATATATTTCCTATTTTTGAATATTCATATTATTTCAAAATGCTGGTTATTGAATATAAATGTATCAATATCTGATTAAATTTTTAGGCGAGAATGTTGAATTATTGAATCAAAGAGATACTTTTAATGTGGAACGTAAACTAACAATGTATGAGTGCTTATCTCAGAAAATACCCACTAATATTGATAATTATCTATTGCATTGACTTTTGTCAATGTGAGTTGAAAAAATTTGCATTTTGTAGCACTACTTAACATATATTTTGAACAATTATTAGCCATATTAATTTTTGTGCATATATCTTTATGTTGCTGCTGCTGCTAAGTTGCTTCAGTCGTGTCCAACTCTGTGCGACCCCATAGACGGCAGCCCACCAGGCTCCCCAGTCCCTGGGATTCTCCAGGCAAGAACACTGGAGTGGGTTGCCATTTCCTTCTCTAATACATGAAAGTAAAAAGTGAAAGTGAAGTCGCTCAGTCGTGTCCAACTCTTAGTGACTCCATGGACTGCAGCCCACCAGCCTCCTCCGTCCGTGGGATCTTCCAGGCAAGAGTACTGGAGTGGGGTGCCAATGCCTTCTCCAATATATCCTCATATATGTAGGCTATTTCTTTTCTTCTATATTTTCCGCATGATGTAAAGCATCTGTACTTGTTATTGTTGCTAGCATTTTATAGTATCTTTGTAGACAAAATAATATTCTTTAACAAACTTCATAAATTTTTACATTGGTTCTCTTGTTCTAACATGCTGGAAAAGCAAATGTATAACCCTGTTAGTTATAAACTGAACAAATGGCAAATTTATATATAATGTATAGCTCACTTCATAACATAATAGAGAAATTCCATTTGCCAGAAATAAAGAAGGAAGTTGATTTATTTATAAATAACGTGATAAATCTATAAGGGAAACCAGAGCATTAAATCAGTAAATTGAGGCTATGGTTGTCTTTCTAGATGATTCAGTTCAGTTCAGTTCAGTCGCTCAGTCATGTCCAACTCTTTGCGACCCTATGAATTGCAGCACACCAGGCCTCCCTGCCCATCACTAACTCCCGGAGTTCACTCAAACTCACATCCATCGAGTCAGCGATGCCATCCAGCCATCTCATCCTCTGTCATCCCCTTCTCCTCCTGCCCCAATCCCTCCCAGCATTAGAGTCTTTTCCAATGAGTCAACTCTTCACATGAGGTGGCCAGAGTACTGGAGTTTCAGCTTTAGCATCATTCCTTCCAAAGAACACCCAGGACTGATCTCCTTTAAAATGGCCTGTTGGATCTCCTTGCAGTCCAAGGCACTCTCAAGAGTCTTCTCCAACACCACAGTTCAAAAGCATCAATTCTTCAGCACTCAGTTTTCTTCACAGTCCAACTCTCACATCCATACTTGACCACTGGAAAAACCATAGCCTTGACTAGATGGACCTTAGTCTGCAAAGTAATATCTCTGCTTTTTAATATGCTATCTAAGTTGGTCATATTATCAAACCTTAAATTAGGCCCTAAGTTCTACAGAACCAGACTTTAATTTCCATACAGAGAACAGAGATTAGAACTTGGACACTCAATTTATGGAAAGTTGGGACTAAGATTCCCATATAAAGGTCAGGACACCTGGGGGATGTACTTCCAGGGAAAGGAAAAAAAGAAAACTTTTGAAAACTAGGCCTTTGAGAGACAAGAAAGTTCTTTTGGTACTGAAACATTAAAATAAAATTCCATGAGAAATCAAAGCCCTGAGCCTGTGCTGAGTTTATTCTTCCTTACCTGGGGCTGTAGGAATTCTCAATCCAGTAACTTAAATGGGACTCATACTGACAATTATCCTAAAGACTGAGAAAAGCTAATGTTCTGGAAGACAAAGCCCAATCTGGAAACCTTGATTATCCAAGTCAAGAAAAGAAGAAAAAATAAAAAAGAAAGCAGCAAAGAAAATGCATGGTAAATAGAACAAAATTAAATAGAAATAAATCCAATGTGTACTTACATCAATGTAAACTCAATATATCACTGTAGTCAAAAGATCTAAAAGCAGTAAAAAGTTCTAAAACTGGATTAAAATAACAATAAAATCTAGTGACAAAATACAACTAAAATACTCTAATGCAAAATTGGGGCACAAAAGTTGGAAGAAAGAAATGAATCAAGAATCAGCAAGATGGTAGAATACTTTCACTCTGAACACCTTAGATCTCAGATTAAGCTACAGTTTTTGGTATCTCTCATACACATAAATGTCAGAAACTAAGAAGAAAGTTAAAACCATAGGAACAAAAGTAAGCACTCCAAATTTGGCTGTTTTTGTGGTGCCATGGGAGGAATTAATGGTGTGGTCATAACAACGTGGGGGATTCAAGTAAAATGCCCAGTAGGATGAGGAGACTGTGAAGGATCATGAAAGAAGCAGGAAACCAGCTATGAAGTTATTGAAGTTAAAGTCTAGCTGGAGACAGAGGTGTCTTTGATAGTGTTGGACGTGGCAGGATTAATACAATTCTGGATATATTTGAAATTATGTCTGACCACATTTGTTGATGACTTGGTTGAGAAAAATAGAGAAGTGAGAGCTGGATTTTTGATTTGTGCATCTGAGAGGATGGATTTTTTTTTTTTTCCTACTCAGATAGAATACCTTGGAGAAAGAGCTTGGAGAAATAGCAGGGACTGAGGAAAAGTCAGATGTTTTGTATTGTGAATTTTACAGTTGTGATGCTTATTAAACATTTCAACGGACAAATTTAAGTTCACATCTGGAAATGCAGTGTGAGGAAGAGTTCTGGGCTGGATATATAACAATCTCAAGAATCATCAGTGATTAAGAAACTTAAAAAACAGAAAATATACTAACATGAGTTCCAGAAGGAAAAAAACATCAAGTAGTATTTAAAGAAAAAAAAATGGCTGGAAATTTTCCAAAACACTTAAAAACTACAAAGTCTGAGGATTAATAAGTAAGAACATTCTTAATAAATCTTCACACTGGAATCAAACATCAAAGTCAAAAATGGTATTGTAAGGACAACCAGAAATATAATTTCAAAAAAAAGAGAAAAAGACTTCAAGTTAATTGAAAGACAGACAAGGTCCTTCTGTGTAGCACAGGGAATTATATTTAATATCTTGCAATAAACTATAATGGAAGAGAAACTGAAAAAAGTATACATATATATGTATGTAACTCAACCACTTGGCTGTACAGCAGAAATTAAAACAATGTTGTAAACCAACTATACTTCAATCTTAAAAAATTCCTTAATAATTAAATAATCTATGCCCTTCCCCCAAAGAATAGGAGCCAAAGAGTGATTTGGGTGCCACAGGTGCGTGTATTTTTCAAGGCTCTCTGCTTCGCAGTACTGTTTACAATAGCCAGGACATAGTAGCAACCTAGATGTCCCTCCATGGATGAATGGATAAAGAAGTTGTGGCACATATACACAATGGAATATTACTCAGTCATAAAAGGAACACATTTGATTCAGTTCTAATGAAGTGGATGAACCTAGAGCCTATTAGTGAGGTGAAGAGTCTATACAGAGTGAAGTAAGTCAGAAAGAGAAAGACAGACATTGCATATTAACACAACACACACATATATATACATGGAATCTAGAAAGATGGGTAGCAACGGAGATGCAAACGTGCAGAACAGACTTGTGGACACAATGGGGGAAGGAGAGGGTGAGACAGATTGAGAGAGTAGCATTGAAACATATATATTACCATATGTAAATATAGATAGCCTGTGGAAATTTGCTGTTTGACTCAGGGAGCTCAAATCTGGTCCTCTGTGACAATCTAGAGGTGTGGGATGGGGTGGGAGGTAGGAGACAGGTTCAAGAGGGAGGGGACATATGTATACCTATGGCTGATTCATGTTAGCAGAAACCAATACAATATTGTAAAGCAATTACCCTCCAGTTTAAAAATAAATTTAAAAAAGACTCATTGCTTGTACACTTGAGATTTGTGTATGTCCTTGAATTAGATTTTGTATTTAAAAAACTGGAAAACAAATACTGAATTCTAGATAGTAGTACCCATGTTTAAAGAGGAAGATGTGTACTGATATATGCAATGTGAAATGAATCAGAAATAAGATGGACTAATGGATGAACAAAGGGATAGACAGACATGTTATGTAGAAAGTTGGTGGTGGCTATGAGAGTGTTCCTTGTACAATTCTTTCAAATTTGCTGTGTGGGTAAATTTTCATAATAAAATGCTAAAAAAATAAAGAGGCTGGAGATTTTATTTCTCCACCTAGTAAGAAAAACTAACTTCTAACTTAAAATATTTATCTAAAAATTATAATCAAATGACCTTTCAAATTTGAGGGCGAAATGAAGATATTTTTAAACAAAGGCTGAATTTACCACTAAAAGAACTCTGTTGTTGAAGACATCTGAGAATTCCTTCAGGAGAAGGACTTAAAAAAGGAATAAAATGCAAGAAGTAATCATAAGCAAAATGATATTTTAAACACATTGTGCTTCTCTCACCTGTTAACACACCCATAAACAGTTTCTGAGAGTGCCTGTTTCTCCAGACCCTTTCCAGCATTCAATCCTGTCAAATCTGACATCTGAGTTCTTGTTTTAACATTGTATTTAAACACCCTCTTCCAACAACACAAGAGAAGACTCTACACATGGACATCACCAGATGGTCACACCGAAATCAGGCTGATTATATTCTTTGCAGCCAAAGATGGAGAAGCTCTATACAGTCAGCAAAAACAAGACTGGGAGCTGACTGTGGCTCAGATCATGAACTCCTTATTGCCAAATTCAGACTTAAATTGAAGAAAGTAGGGAAAACCGCTAGACCACTCAGGTATGACCTCAATCAAATCCCTTATGATTATACAGTGGAAGTGAGAAATAGATTTAAGGGTCTAGATCTGATAGATAGAATGCCTGATGAACTATGGAATGAAGTTCATGACATTGTACAGGAGACAGCGATCAAGACCATCCCCATGGAAATGAAATGCAAAAAAGCAAAATGGCTGTCTGGGGAGGCCTTACAAATAGCTGTGAAAAGAAGAGAGGTGAAAAGCAAAGGAGAAAAGGAAAGATATAAGCATCTGAATGTAGAGTTCCAAAGAATAGCAAGAAGAGATAAGAAAGCCTTC